>LUCH01000630.1:47293-69654 GCA_013368495.1 Paragonimus heterotremus | reverse complement strand
AGAAGGCGCCGATCACACGCATGAACCGGGCAGAAAGTGTGCACGACGTGTGAGCGGAAACCGAGGGGTGTTGTGGACTGAAATTGTGATTCAAAACCGCGAGCGCGCACGTAGCATGGTAACTAGCGTGTTGGACAATATGGATTGTGCATTATTGGACGTCTTTTCGCTACAATAGGACCGCGGGATTAATATTTGCTTGCGTTCCGAGTTTGAAAACGAAATGATGGGTCACCCCTACCTAGCGGATTAAGTGCTTCACTAAAATTCAGAAATTGTATTGAATCATCTCTGCTTCTGATACCTAAAGAGAAATGTAGTGTCCCGATGAGCTTAGCGGTCGCCAAACCCATTGTTCAATGTTTCACATATTGAGGAGTATTTTATGTTAAATAGTTTGTTCGTCCAACCGGTCAAAAGTGTGAACTATCCAAATGACATACCAACGTGTAATGACATCTGGTTGGCTGACACCGATCTTCAGTTAAATGACTGCTATTTCTTCGAGAAGTATGGATTCACACGTGGCTCCCAACTCATCAGGATGAGCAACCAAGAATGTCAAACTCACAGTTTACGAGCTGATGAAGAAGGCCCAGGGTCGAAAATCTTGTTGCTGTCCACCAACTCAAACGCCCGTGGCAGCTGTTTTGATTTTCTCCTCCGACTACGGCCTTTGACAGCCTCATCGATTAAGTCACGAGTTGAAAGATTTTCAGCCCACTTTTTTGAAACTGTATCCTTTTGTTGAGTCACTGAAATTCGAACAGAATTAAAGGGAGGATTTTTATATAATAAGATGGTATGAATGGCCCAAGACTACTGGGCAAAAGTTCCTTGGAAGCACCCAATCGTTTATGAGGTTGTTGCCACTTCCCAGGTTTGCGTACCCGGTGAGATTGCCATACATTCTAATGTGTATATAACACGTGGTATAGACTAGGGTTATTAATTGATTTGCAAACTAGTTTTGCTTTCTATCGCAGACTCATTTCAATCCGTTGGTTAGTGCAACTGTGGAGAAAATCACCGCGAATTATGCTTCGAGAATATAGGTGATTGTATGATTCTCAGTGGCGCGCTTAACGGAAATAATAAATCTGCGGAAGCACACGACCATTTTCTTGGTACTTCTCATTCATGGGATAAGTATTCCCACCTAACCCCTACTAAACATCTCCACTATAGAAATGACAGATGCTGAGATATGGAACTACTAAACAATTAGTGAAA
Source organism: Paragonimus heterotremus (assembly GCA_013368495.1). Lineage (NCBI taxonomy): Eukaryota > Metazoa > Platyhelminthes > Trematoda > Plagiorchiida > Troglotrematidae > Paragonimus > Paragonimus heterotremus. Next base: position 68,421 of record LUCH01000630.1, on the reverse strand, counting down.
TAAACGGCAAACTTAATTCATTGACTACAAAGGTCCCTTCGTTTTACGTCATTTTACTTAAAGTGATGAAGGTTACGTCAGCTGAGATAAAAACCCATGGTGCTTTATAAACATTCAAACTGAGTTCCACTGGTTTCAGTAACTTTCTTCCAACCACATAGAAAAGTAACGTCCTTCTCACCGACTCGAGCGCCTTTGAATGCTACTACTAACCTCAGGCATTTGGGATAACCTACCAGACTCTGGAGCGGTTTAACTGACAAAAGAGTTCTGTAATATAAAAATATTAATCTGTCGTTAAACGCCTTAACGAATTATATGGATGTGGCAATAATTTGTTGCTTAGGTCAGCAAATTTTTGGATAGTTGTTCGTATTTTCCAATAATATCATGCGGTTGAATTCATCAACATTCATGACTGGACTTTCCTATCTTAAACTACTCATTTTGCTGCCCAATACAAACTTTGTGATACTGCAAACCTATTTTAATTGATCCACTTGGGGTCCAAAAGAATCCTACTATTTTATCAGGCTACAATGGAATACCCGTTTAGCTTTTGAGTAAAATTATATTTTTTTCTTGCCATCAGATCCCAGCACCATTTTGTATCTGCTTTCAGTATTTCCGTTGCCATGTAAAGCCCACTTCTCATTACAAGTAGTTACTTTCGCGTTTAATAATGAATTTATAACGTCTCCAATCGTTGGTGACAAAGACGAATTCAAGCATTATAACGCCTGTTTGTCCTTAACTTCACGCAAAATCTGCCTTTCAAATCTCCTTCTCCCCAACGTACCCTATTGAGTTTGACCTCTAGCCAAGTGAAATCCAGAACGTAACCTGGAATGTTATTAGAAAATACGTCACATTCTTCACTGAAACAAACTATATGAACTGAACATCACGCACATTCGATCGCAATCGTTGCATCCAAATATAGTTTTTGGGCAACTTCTAACGAAAAGCAGCAGTAGGTTTGCGTTTTCTGTAATCAGTGGTGCATTCTTCGTTACGATCGAACGTAGAACTCTACGCAGGCTTCTATGAGGCAATTATGTTAACTACCGTGTCACTGAACACAAATTATGCGCAAATGAACTGTCACATGCAAGCGCACAGCCACGTTCCCTCGTCAGCAACAGTCAGTGGGACAGGGAGACAAATTGTCTTAATTCAAGTTATGCACAATTTGCCTGTCTATTGATAAATGGATTGAGGATAACATAACGTTATGAGCAAGTTGTAATACTCTACGTTCAAACCACCTCAGGTGGCCTACTTCAGGAGTGTTCTCTATTCTTATGCCAATATATACACACACATATTTCACCCCAGAGAAAGTGTATCAATATTTTTCGAATGGTTGACCCTATTAATGATACTGCGCTCCATTGAGTCTTTTAACAAAATATCGAGTAGGTTTTATAAAAGCTACAAACTTGTGTTATTTGGATCCGTTGATTTTCTTATGGTGATTTGCACCTCTTGAAATCGAACACCATCGCGTAACAAAGTTAGTTCTCACTTGGTTATTTTGTGCTAAGCATTCTTCGTTACTTTCATTCTTTCACATGGTAATTTTTTGCGATTTTATTGTTTAGATGAAATATTGTACAGTAGACGATTCTCATTGCTGACAACCTTAGAGTATGAAATGATTATTTCCTGTTACAGTCTGTAGTAGAATAAATAGAGACTTACAGTACACTAGTTATGCTTAGTTCGGTACATGGTTTTGTTGTAGATAACTGTAGCACAATACATGTCAAACCACAAAACAATTGCAAAACGAACGACCTTCAAAACGTGAACGACTGCTATCAAGATAGCATTGTCAAAAATGGCTCATTTTTTTCTGTACAAGTTACCGTGATAGTGTCCGATTGTGTTTATTATCAAAAGAAACCATGTTCAAATTTCTACCGATTGTGTGCACATGGTTAACGTTAAGTGTTTTTGAATAGGTTCGTCCTGAATGCCTAATGCTGCATGATAACCGTTGATCCACATTAGATTGCTCATCGTCAGTCTTGTTCCCGTGTTGGCACAATCTCTTGAGTGCTTAGCTCATTCTCTTCCTCCATGAATGTTGGATTTAGTGAAGTTTATCTGGCACATTTGTTGTTCTGTGTTTGGTGCAATGCGCAACGTTGTATTCATTGAGGCTTGCTTGTCTTTGTATAGTAAGCAGTTCTTAAATTTGCCTTTATTTTGCCTTTTTACTGTGTGCAATGAACAAGTGCAATGCATGTTGTGCCATGATCGCACTTATAAACTGTTTGTTCTCTTTTTTTATATAAATGTTATTGCTTATCTGTTACATTTTTCTTTCTCGGTATCAATGAACACGCATTCACCTTCGTCTGTAGCCGGCTGTTTTACTGAGCTCATTTGACTGGTGCCAATTGGCGGACTCATTTTTGGTTGCTCTGGGTTATTGAAGCGTCTTGTTGATTTACAGACAAGATAAAGTAAAACTTTAATGTAATTCTGTCAACCCCATTGATAAGTAGATCCTGTCGTCTTCTCTAAGCACAATTTTTTTAAATCCACTCATAATATCGATATATGGTTGTTTTTTCTAGCTTCATATGTTTAACTAGTCGAGGATCTTCTCGATTGATTCGAATTCGCATGTTCCCCAAGATACAATTATTACTCAACCTGTCTTTTTTCCTTCATATCCCTATGGTTCTTCCTTACACTTTATATAACATGCATTCTTGTTGCTGCCGATACGTTTAAAAAGGAATGGACCAAAAAGTCGGATCAAAGATTCTATTTAGTGTCTTGTCTTTTGAAAGTGCGGTTATGCAAATTCTCAGTATCCATACCCCAAGGTTCATAAAGCAATTTCTCAACAAGACTTGGCTTTGATACTATTCAATATTAAGTCAATATTAAGTCACTTACGCTGATACACCACTAGGCAGTTCATTCACGTACACCAAAAATCTTCGTCACCTATATACTGCCTTGGTGAAGCACACATTCAGGACTGTAAGGCAATACATACTACATTTCCAATCTCTGTCAGCTGTTCCATAGTGTCCGCATGATGTGCGTTTGTCTGAAGACTGTGCAGCTTAAGCCATTTGCCACTGGTGAGGTTGAAATTTCCCGAAGTGCATAATTCGAGAAGGTGCAACTTGACTATTTGCTTTCACCTCAACCGTGCACTTGGGTTATCGAGAGGCAATCATCGCAGCATTGTCTGTTCGCTATCAAGGCGTACGCTCCTGCAAACTGCGCTCTGGATGTAGTCATACGTGAATTTTACAATCAGTCCACTAAAATTCTACACGCCGTGCTGCGAACGGGCGTTGTATTGCTACCTGAACTCTTGGGTGTGCCGGATAACTGCTGACCAGCATGACTTAGGTGACCAGCACGCCCATATCATTAGCTGCACAAACTATACCGAACGTTTGTCCCGATTTTATTATGATAAACATCCGTTTCTGACAAACATTTATCTTCAGCGTTCTATGTCACAGTGCTCCATCTGGTGATCTCCATCGTCAAGTCAGCCATGGACAAGGGTTGATCATATAGATTCGAGCCATCAATTACATAGTTGCTTCCAAGTCCGCAAGTAAACCTGAGCATTCGTGTGGATTTAGACCACGCACTGGCCTGAGCCATATTTGCTCTGCGTTCTGGGAGACAATTTCGCAGTCGAACACAAAAGTGATGCACCTAACCTAAAAGAGACATAAATACCTCACAACTACCAGAGCGCACTTGCCTCTAGTTTAGAATCTTACCAACTGTACAGTGTTAAAGCACATTTCGTACATGTTTAGAATGCAATGCGTAATCAAGTATTGCTTCGTGTCGTGTAACAGTTCGCTCAAACGGCAGTCGCTACGTTGCTGTGCGACCGCTCAAATGAAATATTTCATTCTCCACAGAATGTAAGTTAAATCACAATGGTATCTACTTAAATATGCGGAAGCAACTGAGAAGTGATCACAAAGCCTTGAAGACAGCGCGATACCAATATAAAACATGCTGCTTCCAATGAAAACTCGGATAGATTGGACATCCCCTCAAAACAGTAGGTTGCGGAACGTCAGACGTGAACCGGACAACCAGCCATCCCAGTAGTTAACCCATTCATAGCCTGCAACCATGCTTAGGAAGGTGAGCTGAGCATTTGTGATTGCAATTCAACTGGTCGTCCATGCCATTAGTTATTATTTCCTGCGTCCTTTGCATGCATTGGTCTATTGACGTATTCCCGGAGATGGAAGCAGAATTCTCAATTGAGGTCAATTTTCTGAAACGTCACAATTCACCCGGTCCAGTCGAACTCCCTCTCGTCCTACTTTATTTATGGAGGCCCAAACTTGATCAAAGAGCCGGCCGCTGTGCCCTGAAAACTTTGAGTTATTAGAGTCGGCCAAATGGTTATGGTTTGGTTAACCGCACCCCATTTTCAAAAAGGTCTCAAGTCTCATTCCTATTGCATAGAAGCTGCTTTTAGTCATTGTAGTTCTCAAACTTAACCGCAACTCCTAAGTAACATATGCGTGAGAACACTGCTGTGTTTAGCCATAGTTTTAGCTGCAGTACTCAAATCTGCACACTCTGTCAGTTACTTTAGCACGACCACTCCTACAAAAAAACCAAGCTTCTTGCATTCCTGGACGTTAGAGGAACCTTTAATCCTGTTGATAGATCTTGCAGTTCGTGACTGTTTATCTAGGAGGTATGCTACTATTAGGCAAGGGTTATTTTATCTGACCTCGGGCCAGGCTAGGACAAATGTCACCGTATCGTCGGCTTTTGTCATCCGGAATGCGGTATGATAAGGCTTCTTGTTTGATTTTGAAATAGACAAGATCCCAGACTGCAATTAATCAGACCGCGCGTATGATGATGCAACACTGTTCCTGATCACTTGACCTCAAGACTAAGTGCATTCGGGAGACAGTACGCTAATCTATGAGTTTTTAAGGGAAGCCCGTTAAATTTTAGACAAATTGAAAGCTATAGTTCGTCATTTTGACAAGACCTTTGCATATACTAAATGCAAGACAGTGTTGCAGGTCTGACAAGGTTCTGTGCATGGTCTGAATTTTAGCGAGGAGCCGTTGGAAGTGGTCAAGAAATCCTTGGACCTTGGGAGTTGCATTGCAAAGCACTTCGTTTTTTGTTATTGGCTGCCAATATTTCATTTCACTTCACATCACTTTTTGCACTTTGTTCAAACTGCGTAAAGTGACCTTGCAGTACAATATAAAATTTGTTCAAACCAGTCTTTTCTTCTCTGTGATTTTGTAATCATTTCACGACATTACACGGATCTTTCACTCAATCATTTTAGGTCCGTCATACTACAAACATCGTCTTAACTGTGAACTTGTTTCAGCAACCTACATACAACTCCACAACATCTGTGCTTCTCGTACGTTGGTAATTTAGGGTGTTTTTGATGGTCATTGTGAACGCACGTGAACAACTTCTGTGAGTTCAGTCCGTTGATTATCGTTATTTATCTGACCTCCATAATGTTTGTGTTGTACCCGTTTGTTTTTGTTACCACTGATTGTTTAGTGAGGTACGCTCGCACTTATTTAAACTATTCAGTAACCTATATGTGACCCTTTCAGCATCAAAACTGATGGATGCTAGAAGGGATCAGAAATTGTATAGTTAAAGCCCAGGTGACGTTTACCAACTTATGACATCTGTGGTATCGATGTGAAAGTGTTCTTATTGTGTGACCACGAAATCTGTCTCATTCGCGCGGGTGATGCGCACAAAATGTGTTTCCGACCGTCATTGCTTCCAAAGCACTAACGATTTGATGGTAGTGCCAAGTCGACAAACATGAAGTTCGTCTTCAGAACACGCAAACTCTGTCGACCCCTGAGCATGAATACCTCATCTCATAGGCCGAGTTGCTGTGGACACAGCCTACGAATGCCAACCCTCCGTTTGCCACGCCGTGCCTCGTTTGCAACTAGTGGGTTAGGATGAAATAACATTCTGATGATCGGCGTTTTCGAGTATGATGGCAATTATACAAATGCACGCGTCACCAGAGTATCTCTCACTTCCAGGCTGAGGTGCAAAGAACGAAGTACATCTTTACATGAGGACGTCATCTGATATGGACAGGACTACAGGTTATTGACAACCGTGTTTTAAGCCTCATTTGGACTGCTTTATTGTCTTCTCCTTATTTCTGGCTATAATTTTCGCTTATCACCAATAATTCACAACTTTTCCACATTTCTTTTGGAGCTCATGCCACTTTATGTTAATTTTATCACATCGAATATATATATATATATATATATATATATGACATCTGTCCGTAATTCGTGATCAGTGAATCTATCACCCTGTAAGCGTTCATTGTCACACTGCTCAGATTAGAACTGCCCTATGTACGACAACATACATGCTAATAAACGTTCAGTTTCAGAAATTCTGTGGTGCATTCAACACCTCCGAAACTGTCCTGTCTACTAAGTAACCGTGCAGCATTCACTTCCAAGTAAACTTCAGTGATACATCGCATGTCTTTCTCTCAATTTGCGTTCCTTCGAATAAAAATATTTCCAGTTATTTACGGTCGCGATATCGTTAAGGGGACAGTAGGTTACGACATAATGGGACTCCCGATTGAAAGTATCGCGGGCCTTTTTACTGTAATAAATTTCGTGTTACACGACCGTGCTTGCAACGTTAGCTATCGATAGCAAGCATAGATGGTTAAATTCAAAGTAAAATTTGACCCTTATCTGTGAACAGTGAACTCAGAAAGCCTCACCTGTAAACTGAAACGGTCATGTCACACATTCTGTTCAGTCACAGAACACATAGACTAGTTTCAGGTCAAACGATTTTGGTTTCGAAACAGTTGGGATCGAGGCTTCAAAGGTCATGTGTTCATATATTTATTGCACAGGGTTATGTAAAAAAACGTGGAAAGATTTAGAACAAATGTTTGTGTCACTTAAACAGGGCAACCAAATACGGTGCTGCCTGTCAGGCAAAAACCAAAGTTATCTTTAGTAAACAAAATATTCGGTACTGTTAATCTGCTTTTCAAGTGAGAAAGGACAGTCGAATTGATCATGAGAATGTGCTCAAATATTTTGGAGGTTTGTTTCCGAATTGTGTTGTATGTCTGATGATGACAATTCAACAATAGATCACAAGTGATGAAACTATATTATCAGTTGTCCAATCAACATTTTTATGCAATCTGATGATAAATCAGCTTTTGTTTATAACCGTTTGTTTACCTGCGACAAGCATCAGATAGTAAAAGTTGATTGTCTGGTGGGCGATATGAACTCCATTCTTCTGAATTGAACGGTAGCCTGAATAAAGCGATTTCAAACGTAATGTTTATTTATCCGGTTGACTCTAGTTTATTCCCTTATATTAGAAGATGTCCCTCCAAGATAGTGGACTTTTGAATACTGACCGGTCCCTGAACCATTAGCATCAGCTACCGCAATATGTGTCCGAAATGCGGAAAAGTGCATACATTTTCTATAATCTTCTATCGGCATTCAATCAGTCTGGTTCATGACACAAAACAAGGGTTGTGTGAATGCCAATAACTAGTACTGACCTCTATTGGCTGACTTTCTCGATTTTCCTGGTAAATGTTTCCTGCCTTATTTAGATTTATTCGAAGTGATGACCAAACAGGAAAATCAGACTTCACTGATTACACTGTTCTGTTATGATATTCTTTTTGGACAAAATTCTTGGAGTTTCACATGTTTGGGTAAGAAACTTTCGCGTGCCCTTTCGACAAACGTGAATTACGCATTTAAAGGTTGGGCAATAGTTTGTAACCCACAACGTTGTACAACCGCCCTCACGAAATGCAATATGTTGAGATGAATAACCGGACAAACATTCTTCAGAGCAGAGTAAACCACAGTTAAGTCCCATGTAGCGGCCACCCACCTCCTCCTAGTGTGACAAAGTATCCCAGTCAGAACATGCGGAATTTATAAATTATGGTTACACGACAACTCTAATTATGTTTATACATCAAAGTTGTCATACATTAGCGGCGATCTGTACACTAATGTGCGGTGTACGCACAAAGTGGATATGCATAGCACTCTCGTTATGACAACCATGATTAAAACCTCAGCAGAGTGACAACCATCTGGCTCTGGTTTTCTGTTCAACGTAAATACTGTTGTTTGCTCCCAGGTCTACCAAAGATCAACACGTCAGAGCGTACCGATATTTTTAGGAGACAAAAATCAGGGTAATGCGGACAGGAGCACATTTACTAACCACTTTCAGGCGACCACATTTTCATAATACCCATTTTCCCTTCAATGAATAGAACCTAATCAACACAACCTGAATGTGAATCTTTCCGGCTGATTGAAACTAAAGTTACAAATGTATTCTCTTATATTTTGGCACATTATCTTATTTCAACAAGCATATATATGCACACTTATGTAAAACACTTCCTGAGTTAATCAAAACAGTCAGGTTTGGACAAGCATTTCTTCATTATTTACTATTTTAATGTAATCAATTCATATTTTGATTTTCATGCACCCAGTTAACAGGGTTATGGATGAGATTTCGAACAGAACAAAAACGTTTGGTTCATGTCAAATAAAAACAACGTTTTTGAACAAACCACGTCACAAAAACCTTGACTCCAGTAATCTCCCCTATGATGTAAAACAGCTACCACAGAAATTTTTAAAATTTCGTTTTCATTATTCTCAGGATTAATCTGGCCGTCATGCTCAAAAATGAACAACAGACTTTGAGATTTGCTTCCATTTTGGCAACAAACACTCTTAAAGCCTTGTTTCTTCCGACCCAAAATTTCACGCGCAGATTGTCCATGCACCTTTGGGTTCATAAGAAACTAACAGAACCTTATGACCACAAACGACGTCAGTCACCACTTTGTTTGCTGTCCTCTTTTTTGGTATATTGAATATAAAGAAACCGTTGAAAATGGATAACATTTGTACAATTATACATTATCTTACTTTCTGACAGTGTGTTCCACCAAGATTCTCGAAGGAAGCAAACATCATTTCCTCATGGATAACCATAACGCTACTGACAAGTTATCGTCTGTCTAACACGAACAACGCTCAAGTTTGATCGAAGCTGTCACACTCGGATTAATGTTTCAACTTTACCACCCTCAAAAAAAGCATCTCACCCGGTAAGCATTATGAAAGTAGAGATTTCAATCTGACTCCTACGTTCTAGTCACGAGGGCTATCGATTGAAGTTATCAAGCAACAACTGTTTCTCCTGTTCGGAGGAGCAGGCAGTCTAGTCTTTACTCACAACGGAATGTGACCGAGCTTTCAAATATTATAGCTCGGTCAAGCCCCCTCTGAGGTCAGTGGAACAATAATTCGGAGTTCAGATATCGGCCGTGACAAGGATATGCACTACTGAAGACCTCTAACAAGAGCAAAACTCAAGTGTAGTGCTTGTCTTCTATTAGGACTATCTGGAAATTCGATGTGAATACGAAACCTAGGATTACTTGTGAGTGATGTTCAGTTTAAACAGCGTCTGTAAAGCCTACTCACTCAAAAAGGAAGTCCGGCAAATGTCGTAAAAACGGGAAAGGTTATGCGGTCAGCATTTTTAGGAGTGGAAATGGTAACTCAGCTCTAACTTTGGGCTAGTTGTCGAAGAAAATCTACGAAAAATCGAATAAGTCCCCATCGAATAAGTCCCTAGAAAGCACATGTATGAAGAGTATTCTGTAGTACGGAATACTAAAAACTTTTTGCTAACTTATCTGTGACGTTTGCTCATAACAGAAACCAGTACTTTTTGTTTTAGGAAAGTAACTGAAGAAATGACGCCGAAAGCAATACGTGAGACTTGCCGGGCGCAGTTTACCGTGCCCTTGTTTCTCACTAACAGTTTTAAGTAAATTGAGAGGTGCATCATTATGCGTGCCTTGCCACCTATCTGTAATGAGCTGGTTATGGTAAAACAGTTAGCAAATATAGATGCACATATTTCCTACGTTCAGCAAACAACTGGCTTTGCTTTTTCTTGAACTTATTTATCAGTTTGTGATTCAGTGAATTTTAAACGGAGTCTAACAGAAATGCATAATCCATCCATTTTATTGCATTGTACCTGTAGATGCAATGTAAGACAATCCCATAGTTACAAAGCTTAAACACTAGTGTTTGTTGCCAATTGGACAAAATATGTTAAGTGTTATTTCGGTTCTTTTAATGGAAGTCTGAGGATTTAGATTAATTCAAATCAGACCTTGCCCATAATTGATCACAGCTGTCACACTCAGCTAAGCCATTCCCATTAACTCGGGGTTAATACACCCCGTTTGTTAAAATCACTCTGATAGAAATTACCACTATTCGTAGTACTAAGATTGGAAAGGGAGACAGGTTAGTTTTTCAAGTTGTGCCAGACAAACAAGATAGATTTGGGCAAAATAACAAGTAGACAAGGAAGCTTCCTCTGAAAGTCAATCTATAAATTACAAACGAATAACAATGTAGTTCATAGCTATCGACCGACCAGGTGCCTAGTACGGAAGAAAAAAAGATTGATGTCCAAATTGTTGTTGACGAACAAAACTACAGTCTGTTTAACTAGTCAGGTGAAAAGTATAACTTACTGAATACCCCGTCGGAGGCAGTGATGTCTGCTTAGTCTAAAAAATATGATTGGTTTTAGCTGTGTAACGAATTCTATACTTAGTCGAACGTTTCTAAAGTTTTAGGTCATCATTTAGGATAGTGCGCACCATTAATTAGGATCGACAATTGGACGATCGGACATCGGAAGAATGGAGAATCTATCCGGATAGTTGATCGACTACGTCAATACATGCTACTGGCCGGCATACAACTGAAATTCTCATGGACCGAGGGCCACCCACATGAGAGAAGCTTCGTTTGCTGTGTTAGGTGCTCGGAGCAAATCGCCGTAATAACAGTGTTCACATTTTCAGTCTCTATCGCCCATTGAAACGAACCGTTACAGTATCGTGACCACAGATAGTGTCACACGAATGATGTTATTCATGTGTCCACAAAAGACCTAACCACTAGTGCAAAACTGCCATGATAGTGCCAAGGGATTTGTCTGTACTCTGGCATGATACACCTCGTGAGTGACCATTTGATTATTTTCATGTATGTAGCGTACACTATGCACTATGCATCGAAATCATTTTGGATGAACGCCGTTCGATAGGACACTATTTCATTGTCTTTTGCAAATATATACAAAGCAACAACAATAGTTTCAGGATGGAACTCATACTTAGGTAAATTCCTCATGAAATCGCTTCTCCATGTCATTTAATCGCAACGCGGTTTGTTTGTTATAACTGAACCATACCTATGGATATGCTAGTAACTCAATTCGTACAGCTACCTTCCGCCTTTGAGAGCACAGCTCAGCACAAGTTGACAGCAGCCTGTTCTGCTTCAATTTGTCAATAGAAGTGATATGCAAGCCCCCGTAAGCTAAGGAAAAACTATAGGAGCTATGTCAGATTCGATCGATAACATGGTTTTGATCGTTCAGCTGTGTGACTTACCTGTAAACAAACAAAGTCAATAAATATCGATGTTAAGGTATGAGTATAGGAGAATCAACTTGAAAACTCACTAAGTTTAATAACTATGTCTTTCACTCAGATCTGTAAAAATTCACTCTGTTGTCTGTGGTGTTCGTCAGGGGTGTCCGATTTCCCCCTTCCTGTTCAATTTTGTCATGGACGACATTCTGGAGAGTGCTCTTCGCGAATCCAGTGGGCTTGGAGTTGAGCTTCTTCCTGGCGCTAGATTGACCGATCTGGAGTATGCGGACGACATTGTTTTACTTAGCCCCTCTGCCGAAAACATGCATACCATACTGGACAGGTTGAGTGGCCGAGCTGGTTTGTATGGAATGCGCTTTGCACCTTCAAAGTGCAAAGTGTTGCTTCAAGACTGGGGCATTTCCACTCCTACTTTCTTTATTGCAGGTAGTTCGCTTGAGACTGTGAACAATTTCACATACTTGGGTAGCACCATCTCGTCAGCCTGTAATATTGCTGATGATATATCAGCGAGGATTGCGAAGGCACGAGTTGCCTTTGCCGAGGTGCGTCATCTGTGGCGTCGGACAGACGTCCAGTTGTCACTGAAAGGAAGGGTATATAATGCCTGTGTGCGCTCCATTTTGCTTTATGGTTCGGAAACGTGGCCCGTTCACAAGGAAGATGTCAACAGGCTTCCTGTGTTTGACCATCGTTGTCTCCGCCAATTGGCCCATATTAAGTGGACTGATTGCGTGAGCAATGTGGCCGTTTGCCGGCGCGTATTCCGGAATGCTCGGGATGCGCGATCAATTGGTCAACTAATTACGTTGCACAGCTTGAGATGGTTGGGTCATGTCCTCCGTATGCCAGCTGAGCGTTTACCGTACCGGGCATTATATACTGAGACCACCAACAATTGGGTAAAACCGCGTGGTGGTCAAGCAACAACGTGGTCACGAAATATGAAGACCTTGACTGCTCCATTGAGCAAAGTGGGTAGGTGTCGCCTGCCTGGATGGGGTCCTCGTGATCACTCAAACCGCTGGTTAGAAACGCTATCCGAGATGGCGATGTGTCGCAGTCAATGGCGTACCTGTATTCATACCATTTCTAGTTCTTCCGCTTAGTCTTCTTTTTAGTAACGTTTTCTTCTAGGGTATTTCACGTCACTGTTGAGGTGAGCGGCGGCCCGAGCCACAGTACCTTTTGGTCGGGCTCATGGCTGTTATGATGATGATGATGTTGTTGTCTGTGATCAGTGGGCTCTTCATTATGATTCATTCAGGACGCACTGACAAACAGTTGTAATCTACATTTACTGGCAACGTTTCTCAAAGAAGGAAGCTATCTGCAATTTAATGTTTTTTTGACGGTTCCACTCAAACTTATTCTTGTATATTTAATGAGTGACCGGATACAGTTATGTTGATATTGCATTCAAGTTGGCATCTGTTAGCCACATTAACAGAGGATAAGAAGTTGTTGAGAAAACCGAATGTTTTGCAGACATACGACGCCTATGTAATACGACTGAAATTGAATTCACATATCGTCTTCACATTCACTACCCTGTACACTTTCTTGAAAGGGAGAAGGTGAATATTATGACACGTTGATGGTAACTTGAAACTGTTGTATCAGGAGAACAAAATCAGTCTCCGCACAGCGTCTCAAGCAAGCTACTTCACCGTTTGAATGAAATACTAAGCTGTTTGGGGGAGGTTTCTTCATACAACCTTCATATAATTTTTGACCGGTTGATACGTTTTAGTTTGAAGTTAACCACTAACCCATTTTTCCGTAGTTTGTGAATAGCATCCATCCTACTTATATGGTTCGAATGAGAATTACAACGTACGGCACAATGCCCTGTTGAGTGTCATTTCTAAACAGGCTATTTCAACTGAAATCTATTCATCTGTCATGGTGACCTCGTAGTTCAGCTGGTACAGCGCTTGCCGCGTTTGGGCATACCGTTTCTGTCGCCGGTTTGAATCTGGTCGAAGCCGAGATGTTTCACACTTGGATCTACTCCATAGTACGGATGTTTCAAAGGTGGGTCATACATTATATATCACGAAAATCGTTGCGAATTATATCTTTTCCCAGACCCGATTATCATCTCAGAAATTAACTGTAACATCAGTTGACATACAGGCAACACTCGCCTAGCATCCGATTGTATCTGAGCTAACTGACCTTATGAGCTCATTTGTAACAGTGACATAACGTGGACATTCTTTTTACCTGGGCCTAGTGTACACATACTACAGTTGAACTAGTTATTTTCATGCTGATGCTAAAGTCTGTTTGTTTCTTGTTTAATGGTAGGTTGTAGGTGGATCTTTGTTTTGGTACCATCTAACACTTACTCATCAGCTATTTTTCACTCGTACTCCCACAGTGGAAGAATTTCGTTATCCGTCTACTAAATCCAGTGTTCTGCTCACCGGTGTTTTTAAAATGCCCTCAGCTTTTTCCAGTTTACACCTACCTAAATTGCTAATCTAAACAATACTCAAAAATCTTGTGGTTCGAACTACCGCCGTTACAGGCCATACTGTTCAGGAAAAAGAATTATCCAATAAATAAAGCTACTCAAGAGTAAGTGTCGCAATGTGGCGGAGATAACAAAAGACAATTTCATAATCTCTTGCTTAAGAACACGTCATTCACTGTACCAACTGTTATATCTGAGTTTCTCCGACCAGCAATATTAACAGTCAAACAATCCACAACTTAGTAATTGATAAAAAGCATCCTCAACCTTGGTCAGTGGACCGATAAGTGCCTTCATGTCATTTTCTGACTGACTGGATATCAGTAGCCGCATTAAACAATGAACTGTGTAACACATCGTCTGTTCACTTCCGGACTACTTACCTCGATCAGTTCTGACTGTAGTTTTTTCCTTGTCCGGTTATCGGTAGTGACGTTAAAGGTTCATACTGACAGACAGTGAAGTTGCTTACAGTCAGTACAAGTGACACTCGATGTTAACTAGAGGAGGAACGCAGAACCTTCATGTACATCTGCCGCTTGAATAAGACAGGGTTCTTCTCGACGGAACAAGATTAAAAGCAGGCAATCATTTTGAAATCTTCCTCAAATCGTCTACGAAAACTGCTCACTAAATCTTTATTTAACTTGATTGGACGGACAGACAGACGTACAAAATAGCCAATGAAAGCTACTTTTTACTCAGTACTAGTTTTATGATTACTTTTCTTGTGCACTTTTTGCATACACGGTGTCCAGCTCACTGACCAACTTTGTAACATTGATACTAATCCTTAAAAGTTACTTGCTGGTTTCTTCGCAGCAGCCCCCTTCCCTGGTGTTTTATCCTTATGCCCCAAACGTAGGCAAGATTAATTGGTTTGTAAAACATTACCAGTAAGGCACACGATAACAAAGTTCCGGCAACTCTGCGTGCAAACATAAATAGCCACTCATTGTCATTTCTTGCTCGCCGCATCATAACGGTCACCATGTCAACTGGCGCTTCAATACATGCAATAATCACTAAATCAGATATAACTATTGTTGACATGTGTTTGGACTACGCACATCGTTACTCTTTTTCATCGAAACACCTATCCACCTGAAAAATAGTTGAGTGGGCAAGACAACATATACTGACGTCAACCTCTTACAACACAATACATCAGACTTGTTATGAGGACTTGTCTGTCCTATATTCAACAAGGAAGACATGTAGCATGTACCTCTTTAATTTCGTATAATACCTAACCAGCTGTTTCCCTTGTGAGCTCATGTTACGTATATGTTGTAGACAGAGTTAATTAGTTTATAAGGACATCAGATCTCAGAGAATTCATCCATCAGACACCCTACTATTCACATGTCTTTTCTGATTACCTGTGACGTGCTTTTAGCCTCTTATTTAATTGATGTCGTAGGAGGGCATGTCACGAGACGTTAACATCTAAATCAATCGTTTAACCGCGAACGCAAAAGAGTAAGATATACATGACTTGCGGGTAGAAATAAAAACAATAATAATCAATAATGAACGTTACACAGCAGCGAAACCGACGTCATCAGATCTGACACAAACAAACTGAATGAGTGAACAGTTTGTGCCCACATGGCCTCTAACGGTGATCGTAGATTGATACTATTTCGGAAGATGCCAGTAAACTGAGTTCTGATTGCATAATGACAATTCTGGCGTTCTTCAGAAGTTACTTCCCAATTAACAACCTAATACATCCGAATTCGTTGACCGTGTGGTAGGTGTTCGCATAAATTCACACAACTCAATTCCACTGGGTGTAGTGTATCCACATTTTTGACGGTCAATAATTGCCAGTCCCGCTAGTGAAACCTCCTGCACAGTGCATATAGACGTTTCCAACAGTCTCTTTCAACTCTCCCACTTCATGGCGTTGAGACCTACCTTGTAGTTTCCGTGCATTCGAGTGGTGCTATAACACTCACAGGCGAAACTGCCATATATACAATAGATGTATGATGCACTGTCACTAGTTCCGACACCAAACCTTACTGGGTACACTGTCAACTTAATTTGACGATTTAGGTGTTCGGTTGTTCGTCGATTCTGACATTTGGGTTGTAGAGATTTGATCAGCAAACGAGGTGACATCATGAGTGCGTAAGGGTTTGAGTGTGAAGATTCGTAGGTTAGAGTAAAACCGTAAGTGCCAAACTTGACGATCAAACGAACGTTTATCCCAGTAATGGATACGTATCCACCATTCTAATAAATCAGGGTAAAGGTCGAGACTCACATTTCATATTTGCATATTCGTTTACCCCGACGCATTGCATGCATTACTTATCGCAGCATGCACCAAATGAATATCTCGACAGTGCAAAGCTTAAATTCTCTTAGTAGCAGAATCTTGCATAGTGCTTGAATTACACAGCGTACGTAAGTTGTTCAAAGGAAACGTAACAAAACGACCACAAAAGCGTAAAAAAATATTCCCCACATTGATGTCTACGTGGAACGTCATATTACAAGCTCTATGATCAGGACGTTACTTAAACCTAAAGAGCAAGACGGTAACACCAGATTGTCAGTAGCGTCATTGCTAGGGCTGAACTTCATATCCATTTCACAACATCCCCAGTCCTCCGGTTTTGTGACAAAGACCGGCTGCCACCTCGAAACTCAAATGTCTTTCCGTTCTCACGTTTTCCAGTAAGGTAGGTCGTATCATTTAAACATCAAGACAGCTCTCGAAACGAGCTCGGGTAAAGATCCATCGGTTAATTGCGAGAACCCCGTTCGACTGTACGAAAGCGAGCAACAGATGAACACCGATCAAGCTTTCGAGTGGTCAGTAGCCTTCTATTTGATCCTCATACAGCTTCGTGATTGTTTTCTCAAAAGCCATCCGAATAAGAACAACCAGCATCGGCAAGGCCATCAGAATCAGGCTGCTCTATTTAAAAGTACGTCATAAAAGGCGGCTTGTTCAGACGTCATGCCTACTCTCGCCACAAACCAAACGAGTCAAGAGGCAGCCTGAGCAATTCCGTCGGCGTATGAAGTAAAAGTAACTGACCGCTGCAAGTGGTTGGCCAGCAACCTAGTTTCTTCTTACTAGGTTGAATACTTAATCCGATCTATCCTGCATATTAACCTACCTGTCTGGGGTTGAATTGTCAAAAACGTTTGATAATTTGTTTGTCCTCATTCTCATCTTCATTAATGCACTGACTACAATAATGGTCTTTCGTATCTTAGTATCCCTAAGCCAGGGCATCTAAAAGTAGTTCGTTTGTCATTAATTTGTTAAAAAAGGCCGATAAAAATTATGAGGACAGCCTAAGTATGTTAAGCGATTGAAAAAAACTCAATAAGATATAGTCTGTCTATTCTATTTCAAAACCTCTACTGATTGTTTCGATTTGCTTTCTATAAACGTTGTACAATCAGCAGTAACTAGGTTTACATATTCATTCTTCCGGGATCTTCTTCAGTGTGACAGACTAGGTGAAGTCTCTAGCAGTTTGATATAATTGTCTAGCTAGTAGTCTCAGAGTCTCACAAATGGGTTGAGATCTGAAGAGCAGGCTCACTATTTTCGAGACATAATTTCATTAAAATGTGATTATGCTCCTAGTATATGGAATACACATAGTGGTGCATTGTCTCGTTAAAAAATTGCAGTTTCATGCTGTTTTTGCAGTTGGAAGCGCTCCAACATGACAATGTGAGCTATCGCCTTTTGGTTTCTATCCAGGATCCATAGCCGGTTCGAACCAGCTATTGAAAACGCATCCCGTATCATCATCAGCAACCGAATCGCTTGTAGAATTCAAGTTCAAATGTTCGAAGTTAATGTCAGTAGTTAGTTCTGGAATACATTTAATCCAAAATGATATTTTCCCCTACTCAGTTTAGAAATATACAACTGATCAGTATAGGAAACATGGCACTCTGTTTACACTCCTAGGGTTTCTGTATTTTTTGCTGATTCGACCAGACAACCATAATCATCTTTGTGCAAAATGTACCGCGGAAGCTTCTCGTAGAGCCCACTGTACACTCTTTGGTGTTCATCTCAAACCGAGAATCTAAGTCTTTGTATTGTTACTGGTTTTGGTGGATACCGGGCAGATATCTGAACACATACCATTCTGTGGAAACACTTGGGTATCTTCGTTTGCTAACATTTTATGTGATGTAGGATTCATCGGGTGGTGATGCGCAGCACTTCTGGGTTGTACGATGGTGAGGTGATTTGACGTGAACTCAGATTCACTTACACAAATGCAAGAACTTTTTCATCTTTCCAACTGTATGAAGCATGTTGAGAAAAACAGGAATGGGAGTTTTATACATCTCACAGCATTACTCATCACGTGAGCGCTACTTGTTAGCCAACGCGCCCACGATAATCAGCCAATCGTGTTCAGTCACACGACCTTTTAGTCAAGCACGGTTTTGCTTATACCGATAAAGTACATTTCTAATGAGAGGTAACAGCACATAACATCTGAAGTGTCCCCATAACTTTGTCTCGGCCACTTGATGTTCAAAAGTTGCACAATAATCCATGGCATGATATTTTTTAGAAATGCTGACCCGTAATCTGAGAAGCATTATTACCGTAAGTAGTATATTATCGAAGGTGGGTAAATAATTACATTCCCAACAGTCATCTCGTAGGGTGTACAGCAAATGGAGACTATTAGGGCTAGGTGGCGCTTTTCTTATTGAATCATCTACGCAACAAAAATAGTCACCGACGACCGCACTAATGCTTCGCGTAGACTGTGTTTATATTTTATTGTATCCGATACAGAAATTAAAACTGGTCCTTTGTACTCAGACTGTTATGGATTCCGTTTGTTAGGTGCCCTGATTCTGTCCTCCAAGTTTCATTATCAAGTAGCTAGTGTAAAGTCATTTTTCAGTAGTCTGAACTCGTGTTATACATTTTACTTTTGGTAACAGGGTTGCATGTTGGCAAGTTAACACTGATTATTAATGACGCTGTTGCATCCATATCCAGGGCGAATTATCTCAGATCAACTGATAAATGCACTCAGGATTTTCAACAACATTGATCGCCTATTATATTAACATCATAGATACGGTTTATGACCCGTTAAATCCATTATGACACACCGGATGCTACAGCTTCTTGTACCTGTCAATCGAACTACACCAGCTTCACTATTGTCATTCTGACGTCAGTGTTGGATTGGAAATCGTTTGGCAACAACGTATAGAGAAGATCCACTACGTGAGCATCATTTAATGAGTGGTACTGAGTACTGACACTTCGTAATGGCAGAAAAACTGAAACACTCATGACCTATATAACAAAATTCATTCAGTGGATCATCTCTACTTCCTGTTGCCAAACGATTTCCAGACCAACGTTAACGTTTCAGTTTTTCTATCTTTACGAGGTGGTAACGTAATATGAACTTCGTTCAGTTACACCCCTCACTCCATAATTGCCAGATTAGATTGAGAAAGAAGCGTGTATCATCACCCAGTGTCACTTATTAAATGGCAACACTGTCTAATATTTGGTTGACCCCACTTGGAGTTGGCATCTGAACTCCACAATAATCAATCAACCGGACCCAATGATCCGTCAGAACAGTGTGGGGCTGGCTGTTGTACAAAAAGAAGACAACATCGAAAGGAGTGTCAGGCCAATCCGCTCTATATTTCATTGTACTTTCTCAAATGAACACAATTATGATAAGATGTACTCAAGCCAACCTCAAAAGGTGCCTTATGAACCTTGGGAGGTTAGTAGTCAGCGTACATACAACAACAGGTATATTCCGTACACTCTTGGACAAAATGATAAGCAGGGTGATCTCCAGCGTTCACGTAGCGTAGGATATACATTGCACTGTGCACACTGGTAGTCCAAACAATTAGTCAGGGTCAGTGTTCACCGACTTGCCGGCTCACATCCGATATAAAAAGGGGAATGGCTTGACAACAGACTCGCTATACCTTTATTTATATGCTCACGATTCCCGGTGTCGACTGTGCTGTAATGTCATTGAAGGAGTGGTCAACTACTGAAGAAAGATGACATATCGCGAGATGCTAACAGTTAATTTACTATTTCCAAACGTAAACGGGAAACAGTAGATTATTTAAAGTATGTGAGATCGACCAAAAAAGGAGAATCTTACGTAATCTAAGCACACTCATAGGCCATGCATTAGTTTAGTTAGGGCTAACTTTCAAAAAATATGAAGTACACAGTCAGTTTGTGGTTGCTCTGAATAGAGCATTCTTCGTTCACTGAGAAAAAATGGGTTCACGGTTGTGACCTCGTCGTTTCACCGTCCATCGTCTGTATGCAGCATCGTTCGGCATGACTAATGAGGCTAAAGCAATGGCGTTCATTGACAACCCACATAGCGGAAATAATCACTCATTCCAGGGCCAACATTCTCCACTCCTGCTGACTTTGCACACCCAGAGGATCTCCGCTTATTATTGTCTTGTGGTGCACTTGCAGTTGCCTTTTAACACTTGCTTTTACCATGCTCCAGACATTTTCAATTGGATTAAACATTGGTGAATAAGGTGCCAGTCATGACAGGTGTCCTCCATTATATAACTCATCAGCAAACACATTTTCCAGATCAGTGTGACAAGGCGCGTTATCACATATCACCACAATGTCTGACATGGGTGTACTGGTCTTCATGTGATCTAGCAGGGTTTCCAGATATTCCTTGAAACTGCTGTTGTTCTATGCTTTCCTCCTTGTCGTATAGCCTACTATCGAGCTTGATGTCATAGCTGCAATCAAATGAAGACCACGGCCTCGGTTGTTTGTTACATGTCCTCGTTCCTTTAAGTGAACGTCTCATTGACCTCGTACAGAACAATTTGAAGTTTGTCTCATCTATCCAGCAAATAGTCTTTGAATTTGCATAATACTCCATCAGTCGATGTACAACCAGTCGCCGTAACTCAAAATTCTCATTTGAGTTCGTGCCAACGGGCACTTGGCGCAGTTTCCTGACAGTTATGCATCCAAGTGTGGATTGATAGTTGTGGTCGATAACTCCTTCTCAA
>LUCH01000630.1:27130-40804 GCA_013368495.1 Paragonimus heterotremus | reverse complement strand
TTAATGCTGGCCGTGACGAAGAGATGCATCACTGATGAATTTTAACAAGAGCGACACTTGGTTCTATTACTTCTTTTCGAAGGTGGTTGGCTGGAAATTTTGAATACAAAAGCTATGATTAAATGTGAGTTATGTTTACCTTAAAAAGACGTGTGTCCAAAGTCAACAATGCAGCTTACCTTCGGCATTAGCTAGAGTGGAATCAGAAAGTTTTATACAAAGTACATATTGCAACAGCAAGTGCGCAGATAGATACGATTAATTGTGAGTAATATTCAATTTGTAGTAGCTATAATCTTTTATTGTTCACTAATAATCAAATAATTTCAATCCTTCCTTCAATAACGACGCTGTCAGTTCAGTGTCAGGCAGACTGATTAGTTCAGGCTATTCTGTGCACATAAGTGTTCATACAATTGCATTTACCAACTTTGAATATGGTTATTTATGAACCACTCGGTAAGCCAGATAACATCGTTCTGAGATGTACCCAACTCATGCCGATTTCGAATTGTTCCCAGAAATCTTATCAGCTTACAGCAGCGCTGATGATTTGACAATACTTGGCAAATGAAGAGCGAGTAGAAGTAAGACCAGGTTACTCTAGATGAACTCTCAAGGAAGATCACTACTGATAGAAAAACGGACTAACACCTACCTGGTGATTTTCATATCGAATATACGCCCGATTACGCAAGCATCACGCAAGCAATAGTACCACATTGTGTTTCCGTGACAAGCTAAGATAACTGACAATGCAGAAAGCTCTACAGAATTACAGACAGTCTACACCAAAGAACAGCAACCTTGATCTCGAGCTGTTAATACGTTTGAGATACATGTGTTTCCTACAACACCTATGCTGTGTTTTTTATGAGGCGGACCAAATTTTGTCCCCCCCCCGGTCCTGAAGAAAACACCATGTATAACCGGTTCCAATTTAATAATATAACGACGGTTTTGATGCTGATTCTTTGCCAGGAGAATAAAAGTCTCAATCGGATTGTTAATGTTAATTGAGTCAGCTACATCAGCTACGCAAGTTTTATAAAATAAAGGTTCGCCGATTTGAAGGGTTCTTGAAAGAAAACGGTGAGAATGATATGTATTTATTTATTGTGGTTGACAACAGGGAAAGTGTAACAAAACAACCAATATGGATTGAATATAATCCGTTGATTTCTGTTCTTCATTTATAAACAGATATTTTTAAGTAATGATGAAACTGTGTAAGTAATTCAACGGTACAAACAAAACCACTTCATGGCTTGAGCTATCTTACAACTGAGACTAGAGTTAACTTCAACTCTGTTTCATTTATGTTACTAGATACTGTATGGAGTTTGTTCTGATCTCCAGTGGAACAAATTTCCTTCTTCTTTTCACTATTTAATTCAATGGTTCCTCCCAGTAGTAGAGTGAGATGAACTCTCTGGTTGATACAGAATGCCTGTAGCAGTGGAGCTTTCACAGGAGCGGAACCTGGATCAAACGCATCCTTTCAAAGTCCGTCAGCTCAACAGTCGGTTTGCATGTGAATGATCTGCTTAACTTATAAAAATGGAAATCCCCAGGTGCTCATCGGCAATGAAATAAATGTGTTTTATGGAGGTTGGTGTCCTCACATTGACCGAATATGCTTTAATTGCTGTGTCCTATGTAGCAAGTAACAAAACAACCGCTGTGTTTCTTGTCGATACACGATTATGGCTGTCACTTTCCTTAGATATGATGAGTCGGTTATGCATCCGGTGTGATCCCATGAGTATTGGTCAAGAAGTTCACATCACAAGTTCACTTTACAAGTCCACGTCACCGGAGTTTGAATTCCATTTTCGAAAGCATAAAACGTAGTTGATGAGACGTAATCAACGAACGAAACGCAAGTCAACACCCCCCCAATGCGAGGACGATCAACAGATACGTCGATTTGAATTCAGGAGGTAGATTTTGCGGCGCATGAGTTATAGTAAATTCCACTGATTATTTCATAGTGGTATTCAGACTGTCGGTATCTAGATCCAAACATAGCACGTACTGACACAGATTAAATATTGTTAGCATCTGAACCCGGTTTCACAGCCTCTTTATAAGAGACGTTAGTCTCGACGTTATCGTTACTAAAGCGTAAACGCGATATATCTCCATAGCTCAATAGGGTTTTGAATTTTGAAGCGAATGCATTACTGTCAGGTGAATGTATGTGAGCATTTACATATGATAATTTAGTTGTCCCTAATGAGAAATCAGAGGCCTCGCCGTTAGCAGGGTCTTCTGATTGAAACGTAACCGACGTTCAAGTCTTGGCTCTGGCGAGGATAGTACCACTGACGAGCTGTACTAACAACGATGCTCGAGTACCATGTTTCTTTTCTATATAGGCCGACTGGAAGGTCTGTGTAAACCTGCGAGTAAATGTGAGTAGTGTTCATTTTTGTCCTTCAAAACGCATCACTACTCATCAGTAGCGCTACAGTTTGAAAGAACAAGAAAGCTCATTTTTTTAAATCGCGTGCTTACCGACAGTACAGTGGTACTGCGTTACTGGTGTGAATTAACGCAACCTAGCAACGTCATAAATTTGAGTAAGGATTATTAATTCCTTCAATTCTTAACATCCGTTTTTCTCATAGTTGTGAAATTTAGAGATTTATTTGCTTGAAAAAATACAAGTAAATTACGAGGGGTTGCTGCTAAAATTATTCTAGGCGGATAATACAAAAAGGTTAGGAGAAGCCTGAAGTAGTAAAATATCCTGAGGATAGAGACATAAGCTACAAATCTCAATAACTAAGAGTTTGATATATAAGACAAACTTGCAATCTCCAGCTCATTTTCTGTTGTCAGGATAACTGGATATGTGATCTCCATGATTGGCAGACGCTCGAAAATTCAAACATGCTGGTACACAATAGGAGATTTTCGTTAACACTAACTGATCTTCATTACATTGCATCTTTTGTAGTTAGACTGTTTGACCAGCTCATTTTGAAAATAAACCCCTTAACTGAGTTTTGCTCTCGTTTGCACACGTCGGTAACGCATTTCCAAGAGTAGCCATATTTTTATATGATCCGCGAAACAGTGCTTGGATGAACTTAGCAGGGAAACGCCCTATTGTTTGGATGGGTCCGGCCCAGGTCTTGCTCATGTTTTTAAATGCCATTGTCTGTAAGGATCAAAGTTCGAATGCTACAATACTTAAAATCCCTATGACAGAAAACTTAAACAAGGTCATTCTGCCAAACCTATCGTGAGGTCATTGGAAGAGTGCCGAACACGATGGTTCCCCGGGAACACAAACTAGAGATCAACCTTTCGTCATTACCAGGATATAGTCAGCACTAAATATCTGTAACAGAGGGCTTACTTAACTTAAAAGTTTCATTCATATCGGGGCTGAACAAAACATTTGTACGAACGTGAAGGCCACCATTAAACGTGAGTGGCTTTAAAAACTTATAGTGTTAGTATCTTATGGATACTTGCTTTCATGGGTTGTGTTGCCCGGAAACAACCAGTAACAGAAACGCCAGTGTACAATTCGAACTGGAATAAGTCAGCCATAAATGTTGGTTGTAGCTTACATCCAAGTTACTTCAGTTGTCTTAAGAACTCGGTTTCAAGCGATACTCACAGGATCGTCGGTCTGATGGATTTATACGGTATTTGTATTCATACGAATCAACACCCATACGAAGTTGAATTAGCCAGACTTACTGTAATAAACGAAACTAATTCCAGGTAATGAAAATCATCGGAAAATTTCTACTGATGTTGGTTTCCCACTAGAAATTCCCACAATAAGCTACCCGTTACAACTGTTAGACGACAACTGGGGGCAGAAAAACTTATCACCCATTAAACGAGTGCGGTTTAAGACTACACACGGAGAAAATCGAATGGTAATCTTCATTAACGTATGCCAATTTTAACATAATAATAGCGACAAGTTTCCTTTATATGGCTTGCCTTTCTTTTATCACCTGCTTTTTTTACAAAATCGAATTTATCTTCAGAAAGCGTGACAGTTAGTAGTTATGAATGGTCAAATTTACACGAATAACGTTAAAAAAACACCGGATTTCATTCTTATGTAGAACCCCCCCCCTGGTACTACATGAGTAGGATAGCTCTAACATTCCAAATTACATTCGCTTCTGACTGCACCTCTGTATATTGCATCTCCAAATCTTTGGGTTCGTCATCAGTTTCGGTGCGATTTTCGCTTTTACAAAATTCCTCATTCCCATCACCTTGGAGAAAATAAGTACCACACCGTCACTTCAGTCCGCTATTTTAGTTTGTGTCACTCGAGAAGAGCACATTAAGTGAACTCCACCGCCGCCTGTTGACTCAGTGCAAGGAGAGTTTCTCATTACAGTTCAACATGTGGCTTAGATGGCGATCTACCAGGGACCAGTCATTTTCAGGAAGGCATGTGTAACCATCCAACGAGACCATCAGTAGCGTAGGAGGATTACTGAAAGAAGCTCGACTCTTAACTGTGCATAATACGACAATCACGATGGCAGTTGGTTTGGTTAATGTGGATTAAAACATTCACGACTGGGTGATTTTGTCCGCGGTATGCGCAAATTACGTATCAAGTGTACTATCTTTCGAGATAAACCAGAATCGATTCCAGCGTTCAGTTGAAAAACTTGGGACTCATGCAGTTATACCGGGCTCATTTCAACAGAGAAGTAGTTACAGAGTAGTTGACGTAGATTCATTGTCACAATTTAGAAACAGAATTAAACCAAAAGATAAAATTGGAATGACTCTCCGTAGCCTATGAGGTCTGAAGGGCATCTCGGTGCCGCCATCATGTGGCTAGTATTTACCGATCTTTGGATATAGTTTTAAACAACCCTAGTTAGTCAAAAACGCCGAAGATACTCGTTTGACCAAGGAACTACGTGATTGATCAGGGGAAAGACAAGAACTATTCAGGTGCCGGTGCTTTGATCCTTCAAGAAACTATTTTAGTTCACACTAGCTGAGTGCCAAAGGTAATTATTTGTGAATGAGGATTTCACAAATATTCCACACCGAATTATACCGCACACCTGATCCATGTAACTATGGTTTGTTTCCGTGTTTAAGCTGTCGCTTGCATGAAAGATATTCTTCCCCCGAAAAAGAATTGTGATCAAATACAGATGACCGGCTGAACAAGCGGAACAAAACTTTTATGTGAAGACTTTGCGTAATTGTTCAAGCGCTGTAAAGTTTTAGCGCAGTCTGTGACGTCTGTATAAAAAAGAAACATTTTTTCAGTCAGATCAGAATTTATACCTTTACAGAACCCGTCCCAGTAGCTTTCGCTTGTAAGAACTGTGGGAAAGTTCGTTGCTGTAATAGAGACTCATTGGTTATTGTGATATCTCAAGATGAATATCATTCACATTTAATCCCACCTTTTGCATTCAAAATTTCCAGCCAACCACCTTCGAAAAGAAGTAATAGAACCAAGTGTCGCTCTTGTTAAAACTCATCAGTGATGCATCTCTTCGTCACGGCCAGCATTAAAACTCTGGCAAAGCCTCCATGAAACAACCATGTTGACCACTTCGCCACCGACATCAAATTAGGCACGACCGACTTATTCTATCTGAACTCGACCACTTTCACTTGTGAGTAGTGCTCATGTTGCTTTATCGGCTCGATAGCGGACACAGTATCTGGCATTTTAACTGCAGTGGATAACCTCGTAATTGGGACTCCCGAGACGGGTAGAGAGTTCCGTTTTTACTAAATTTGCTAGATGATATTTAAGACCACGGATAAGTAGCCAGAGATTCCGCCAATTTTATGCTGCACACCACCCTCATTTGGCTACATGTTCTTTCTCTGTCTTGACGTGATTTTACTTGCTAAGTAGCGAAGGTTGTTATGTGGTCTGATATGTTTGTTTATACACGAGCTCCGTGTGCTCACATTTGTCCTTGTTCATAGTCATCTTGCAGTGATAATGGGTTCGAAAAAGTTTTCCATTGAAAAGTTGCAAGACTACGATAATGATATCTACATCTGGAAGTAAACGGTCAATCCAGTTAAACGAAAAATGTCAATACACAATAGTTGGTGTGAGCTACCTGTTTCAGACATCGATCATAGAATCGGCGTCCCAGTGGATGAGTGTTTGACTGCTTCTATGAAGTCGCGATCCGGCTGACTGTCTGACGGTAGCACTGGTTAGAGTAGGCTGACAAGTTGAAAGCAACAATTAGTAACCCTCAAATCAGTGCAACTTTGGGCTTTTGCGAACGTGAATTTGTAAGGCTGAGGACTTGAGATGAGTTGTGTCTACCTAGACCAAAGAAGTGATGTTAATTCATGCAGTAGTTAGAATAGCCCACTGGAAAAAGCGATGAGTGCTTGACTCGTGACAGGAAGGTTGCATTTCGAATCTATCTAGTCAGACTGAAATATAACTAAATCAGTTACAGAGAAATGCAGGTGTGAAAGTCAATATGAGTAAAAAGTGTATTTTCAGCTGGTATATTTCTTGATGTGTATGGACGCTATCTTTCACCGGGTTCCCGATCATGTGAACGAGGCCGTAAATGAGAGCGAGTTGTCTTGGATTTACTCCATTAGTCGGATGGACAAGCTGACACTTAACGCACTTTGTTCACCTGTCCGAGATTCTTATTCACTCGATCACCAATTCTATATGCATCGAAGGAATTTGTAAGTAAATAAGCTATTACTCCTATTTTGTCCTGGCTGACTGTCTCCAAATCTAGCACATATTAATTGATAGTATAGTGCTTGGTACGGTGATTCTAATCACAATATTTGAAGTTTTTGGCCACAGTTCTAGTACTGTTAACTACTGTTGACGTTCACCTTCATTTTGCCTCAGGCGAGTGATCTGGCTGGACCTGCGTGATAAACAGTAACAACTTTGAGACTAGTTGTAGTCTACATATAAATTTAGTTGACTCGTTAAACTGTTGGTGTAGATAACCTTCCAATAACCAATCAGTGAAGAATTGAACACACTGATTGATATTTCAGTAGGAGGACTGTGGTTAAGCAGTGGTTACCGCAAACAAATCCGATATAATCCCAAGTCTTTCCGACCTTATCACTACTAAAGTAGCTAGCAGAAGGACTGAAATTATTAGGGTATTCAACCTCACAATCTGAACAGAGTTCAAGTTTCTCCAAACTGCTATTTAATTTCAGTCTTGCAGAGTGACGTACAAGGGATGAGATTACAGATCGGAAAGATCGGACGACGAGGAATAGGATTCAGAGTGTGTACACTGAGAACATGCATGATGTGACTAAGTCATTGGAAAAACATCAAACGAATTGGATGACGGCTTCAGTAGGTATTTCCGGGGATCACTCAAACGTGATCATGGTACTAACTTCAAACTTTTTGATGGGCTCACTTAGTTTGAGTGGATGTATCCTGCTTGACAGTTTATCGTCATTCGATATTATATAGATGTGATTAAGCAATTAGTTCGCCGGGACAAAACGTTCGTCGTTCTATCGAAACAATGCGTTCAAGCTTGTCCTGGATATAATCGTACACCCACAGAATACTGATAATGAAAAACACATCAAAGCATCGCACAGATGATTTTGTATTTTCAAGTTGAACATTGCTCACAGTTGATCGCAGCTGTCACATTCCCATAGACTTTCCAGTCGGCCCCTTTTGAAAAGAAGCACTAGACTCGAGTTTCGCTCTCATTAGAGCTCGTCAGTAGTGCATATCATCGCCACTGCCACCGGCACTTGAACCACGGACATTCAGTTGTTCATGAGGCAACCGTGTTTACCACTGCGCCATTGACCTCACATTAGGCACGACCGAATTATCATATGTGAACACTCAACCACTTTCGCTTGTGAGTAATGATTTTGTATTTAACGGGCAGTTCGTTGCAAGGATATCTGTCATTGCCAGGGAATAAGAATTCAACAGGTTTAACTAATTCCCATATCCTCTACTATAAGTAAGATGAAAACGAGCCAGTGGAATCAGAAAACACAAAAAAAGGTTAGAGATAACGGCAAATCCCCCTGACATTCCTCAAGTGCAAGCTGGTCAACAAAATTTTGCAACCGTTTACTTTCCCCCTGATAGTTAGTACTCATTACTTACTAAGTCATCGATGACAAATGCATGTTTTCTACTTTGGAATTGGTAGGTGGAGCCCGCTCATTGATCCATAGCCATTACTGTGACTCCAACCGTATTGCACGGAATGGGTTTCACATAGTAAAATAATGAGCATCTGTTTGCTGTTTGAGAACGTCTGGAACAATTCTGATCTTGATCTGATTAAATCCCACTTCCCGATGAGCATCCAATTCAACAGCGAAAAGACGGACTCTATTTAGACAGACTAAAGAGATTTTGTTGTTCGGTTTCAGATACGGTTGTAAATGCATTCCCGCCCAAATGGACAGTGAACCTGAAAATGTGTGTACATCGAGTGCAGTAACTCCTTAATTACGTAGGCATACCTGGGTTATCAGATACTAGTGTATGTATCGTTGATAACTAATCAACAGATGCAACATGGATTTAAAAAATGAGTTGTACTCTAAATTACCAGGAGTAACTGTAGGAAAAGTTTCAGTTTCATTGACGAAAACAGTTTCACTTCAGAAGGCTTCGATGACTGGTCATTTCATTAACAGGATATACGGAAAGAAAAAAGAGTATTTCAGTTCCCAAGCCTTAACTTTTGGCAAACCAGTGCTTCAAAACATGCATTTCATCTTTATGTGTGGGAGTTGAGTGGGTAACAAGAAACACCTCATGGAGAACGTACGAAGTATCATTACAGAAATATAATGCAGAAAAAGATAAAATTTTCAATCTGACGAAGAGAAAACACATGTATAACAGTGCCAGAATGTTAATAACGATACAATGAAATTATTGATGTACAGCAAGCAATCAAGGTCTGTTGCACTCGTGATACCATCTAGGATGATCTGACGAACTAGGTTTCTAAACATTTTTTGAAATTGTATTTGACTCCTGTACCGATCTATGGGCTTCATGGTGTACGGAATAAAAGATGGAGTTGACTCACGAATGAGCCAACAGTTTTAACGAGGAGAGAACGCTCACTAGAATTTGAAGATATTTCAGTAACCTTTATGAATTTTGTTTCACAATGTTGCTTACTAAAATGATGCTGTATTTATTTCTGATGAATAGTGGGAATTTTGCTTTTCATATAGATCTTTATTTATATGGAATTAAAGATTTATATACATTTTATTTACAGGTATTTATTTCTCGGCTGTTTTCGTGGTTTATAAATACTGTTGGGTATTACTTCGCTTTACCCAAAACAAATTATGTATAACATTTCATGATCTTTTTGACTCAATAATGAAATCCGTACGTTGAAAAGTAACCAAGATAACACAAAAAGCGATTCGACCTATAATTAGTTCACGTACTGTATTTATCGATCGTTTGCTGTTTACTTCACAGTACGTGTAAATCTTTCCGCAAGTCACATCGAAAGTTGGTTATTCTGAGCAGCCGAACAGAAATTGCTATAATTTATCTGACAGATGGGTTTTCACCTTAATCCATTCCTCTTCTGACCTCCAGAATTGCTCCTTTCTCGTCTTCCTAATGTTCAACAATGTAATTCACATCTGTTTTGAGTACATCCATCAGAGTTTGCCTACTCTTCCCACTGTCAGCCAGAAAGTTTAACCAGTGTAGAGGGATCATCACTTGGAATACTTTCCTTACCACGAAGACTTATCATGATGATTCCACTTTTTTTCCAGAAACCCGCAGTGTTTGACACGTGACCTGAGGGTGCATGCTGAAACCATTACCAGTCGTCGGACTGTGTCAAAAAGTCCACCTTGATTAGTGATGGGGATGACATAGTTTGGCTGAGGCCATCGAGCCAACCATGGGCATAATACGTTGTATAAAAAGTTCCCGGTATATCAGCTTTGTAGTCTTGATGGTCCTTAAATTCTAAGTTTGAACAATTGATGTCATACTTAGGACAAGAATACAAGCTGTTTGTGACTCAGATAGAGTCTTACGTGAATGAAACGTTTGTCCAACAAATACCATCTTCATTCAGATTGAACATAACTCAAAACCGATTGCAGCTGTTGCATCTCCATAGGCGTTCCAGCTGGCCCCTTTCGAAAAGAGGTATTAGAATTGGGCTTTGCTCTTTTTAGTATTACATATCTTTACAACGGCCAGGATTAGAATCTCGGTCATGCTTTCATGAGGCAACTGCGTTGATCCCTGTGGTGATTTCCAATTTACATGAAAAGAACAAAGTCCCCTACTAATCATTAGTGATTAAAATAAAACTCAAGTCAATGATTTTTGTGATTTCAACTTGAAGAAAACTCCTAGTAGAGGGGTCATCGACTGCAGTTAACAGGACAGTTGCCGTGTCTCGTATTGAGGCCATCGGGAAACCTGATCATTACTCACATGCCAAAGTGGTTGAGCGTTCACATATGATAATTCGGTCGTGCCTAATATGAGGTCAGTGGTTGCCTTATGGAAGCCTGACCGGAGTTCTAGTCCCGGCCGCGGCAAAGATATGCACTACTGGCGAGCTCTAATGAGAGCGAAACTCGAGTTTCGTGATTTTTTTGAAAGAGGCCAACTGGAAATTCTAGGGGGATGCAACAGCTTCGGCCAGTTATGGGTAGTGTTCAACCCATACGGAAGACAAAAATCCCCCACTAGTCATCAAAAATACCACCTAGTTATTAACTACCTTCATCAGAGGGAAAGATTCACTTCGCTGTTCAAATTCTTGGAATCCCTCCAAACTCAAAAATGACGGCGGGTTTTCTTGTATGAAAGATTATGGTTCCTTATTCTTTCCTGTCATAAACGGGGTCAACTCTTCCGTATCTGCATTGCACGCTAGCAGAATCGT
The DNA here is from genome assembly GCA_013368495.1 of Paragonimus heterotremus. Classification (NCBI taxonomy): domain Eukaryota; kingdom Metazoa; phylum Platyhelminthes; class Trematoda; order Plagiorchiida; family Troglotrematidae; genus Paragonimus; species Paragonimus heterotremus. The sequence continues at coordinate 29,873 of LUCH01000630.1, read as the reverse complement.
GATTCGTTTCTCGTAAAGACTTCCTTCTTGATATTTCTCCCCTCCAAGAAAGGCTTCTACTCAGCTGTCTTTGAATAAAATGTGCACCTACATCAAAAGTGAAAACGTGGTTCGTGCAGCATCTCTACAGTTTGATTTGTAGACAACTTTTTAACCCTCCATAAAGTCTAGGGACATGTCAACTGCAGGGGAAGTAGATTGGTTAACATTGCTTCTTCTTCTGGCAGCCGAGCAGTGTTTCTCGAAAATTTGGCGCAACCTAAATCAGGGGATGTTTCAGTGGCTTCATTTTGAACTACTGGGCCAAAAATAAGCGTATTCCTTCCCAGGGCCTCCATAGAACAGTTCTAAAGTATTGAAACTTCAATGCAAATAGTTTGCAGCGTGATCAGCCCTCGTTAACAAAATTGATTCACGCATAGTTAGTCTATGGCACAAATAACGCAGTAACAGACGTACGAGGCCTGCAGTTCAAGTAGGGACATACAACACGTATTTACAACACCGGAGCTTGTTGGACTAATGAAACCTATTTTTGGCCTAAGGGCTATAATCTACAAGGCAGTTGAATACTGGAATAAGCGTTGACCAGCCAGACCGTGACCAAAATCACTGAACAGTAAGAGTGCAGCAATAGGTTGATTATAAGACATCTGTCCAGCTCTCTGACAAACCCGTTTGAAGATCGAAGTCATTTTGAGATGTAACCAGCATGGTTCCTTTCGCTAAAACAAATTATTATTATTACTATTGTTATTATTATTATTATTGTTATGTGAATTGAGTGATCAAGCAAAACTGTTTTCTTGGTAATCGGAGTCCTGTTCGTGGGTGGTCACTACGATGAGGTTCTGGATGTCAAACAAGTGGTCGCTGTAGAATACGTGAGGCAATAGACTACGATACCGAATTAAAACAGTGGTCATTTTAGGATTTTAGTGTATCAACACGTCAATACCGTAATGATAATGGATTATTGTCAGAGTATTTTTCAAGCGCAACTACTGCTTCGGATAGGTCAGCAACAAATTGTTTAGACGGGGTATTTCATCTGGGTAACCTTCGAGGTACAAAGCAAACTGGCCGTTTTATTCATTTCACAGAGTCTTTAGTTATATTCTAAGGACACCGTCAGTAGCTGTCTTCAATGCGCTGTTAAAGAACGTTGAAAGCATACCTACATTGACCACCTTTGATTTCGCTGTTTGGATCTGGCAGCACTCCAGCCACTGCGTCGCACGAACCGAGATCTTCTCTCCCTCACACACAGACACAATTATCTATTTACGTAACCCAACCAAATTTGCGGCTAATCTGTGTTCATACGCATTTATTCTATAGATTTCCTCATATCAGACATCAATAACCGGGAATATTTGCACGATAAGTAAAGTGTGGCATGGAAAGCAGACAAACAGAGTAAAAGACATAAGGTCCACAAAAGTGTAAGACACGCATAATCGCTTACGTAACACAATGTCTGCTCGAGATCGATGACCATACCGAACCACCGAAATGCAGGAAGCACTGGGTACTCTAGTGCATTATAAATTTAAACACTGAGTCCAGATTAGTCTAACGAATTATGATCGATGTGTCAGGCAACTGACGAAACCGGAGGTTTGTGCATACCTCAGATGAGTGAGTTGCGCCCAGTAACCACGTTCTAAATACACTTTAGTAAATGTTCCTCTAACCTGAATTTTAAGCACCCATCAGTTTTGTCGAGGGCACGTTCCTCACAACTATAAAAGAATTGATAAACACTGTGAGTTGGGGCCAATGAGCGTTAGTAATGCATTTGCACTGGAGCTTTTGAAAGTACGTGCGTTTACAGTCTATGTACCAATGAAGTTTGCTACTCTAAAAGTCGATTCGCTGATCAAACTTTGCATTCTCTTCGTAAACACTCTAACCTACGATGAAGTTATCGCAATTCGAATTAAGCCTAAAAATTGCGGTATTCGCAAGATTGTTCAGCATTTTTGTCTCAAAACAGATTTCATATAAAACAGTAGGCTGTAAATGGATAGGGACTATGTAGATTGAACATCAACCACAATTAATCGCAGCCGTTGCATCTCCATAGACTTTCCATTTGGCGCCTATCGGAAAGAAGCGCTAGACCCGAGTTTCGCTTTCATTAGAGCATGTTGGATTGGATTGTAGCTGCCGATATATGTAAACATAATCATACAAAGTATGTACTTGAAGTGGCGGTAATATCCTCCCAGATATACTAAAGTAAGCTAACATCATATCTCTTAGAGTGTGTTACGTATCCGAACTAGGAAATACTTTTTCAAATCGCGGGTGTCAACCAGTAACTGATGAAATAAAATCTGCTAGAAACTATCTATTCAGACCGGAGCGCATGCAGTCCAATAAACTATAACAAAAAAACCATATTTAATATTGTCAACCTTTATGAGTCCAGAAAAAAACAAGCGTTACAGTGTGGTTATTGTGATCGAGAGTTCCTGGGTCACCGTTATGGCAGTGGGGTTGAGCGATCGTATTATACTACTCATCCCGCGGCTATTCAGTAGCAGGTGCAGGGCATATTTTTTGACAACGTACAAACCACAAGAAGACCGCAGGAAGGATTATCAAAATGTAGCATCACCCATAACGGTCTCTGCTACTTAATGGAATTGAGCATCGACACGTGTAGTAGCCGAGACTGTCTGAGGCCGAATACCGCGTGCAAATGAGTGGTTTTGTGACAGATCTGGTTTACATG
>LUCH01000630.1:5143-16528 GCA_013368495.1 Paragonimus heterotremus | reverse complement strand
ATAAAGCGGGTATTTGATAGTTATTGACAAACGCAGACTTAGATGGTTAGGTCATGTACTGAAGACGCTAGCTAGTCATCTGCTATATCGAACATTTTGCTGATGCTGCGATCGACCGGCGAAAGGTGAGGTGGACAGATGATGACGTGGCGTAGGGAAATGAAGTCGTTCACGAAGGGGTTGGCCATTGTAGACCGGGTTCGTTTCCTGGCCTGAGGACCTCGCAACTCACAGAGTCGGTGGCTTGTAAGTTCAGGTGAGATGGCGGCCAACCGAGCTCGATGGCGTGAATGTTGTCGTTGTTTGTCCGAGTTGTCTGTGAAGTAAATGCACTTAATGTTGTAAGGAAGCTGTCTTGCTGATGACGCCTTACTTTCACTTACAGCTCGGTTGTTTGTTTGCAAGGTGTGGGCGCCTTGATGTTGTATGTTTGAATGTGGACATAGCTATTTCTAGTGGTTAGGTTCCATCCTTTTCCATTTTTTCCTCTCCTCTCTTCCTGCAGAGGATTTGCTTTTTCTCATGGTCGTGTGGCGGTTAGGCATCAGTGAGAACCACTGATTTAGTGCTGTATGTGATGTTGATGACGAAGATCATGAGTATGTTTAATTCATATTACACAACAGAAGGCGCCCATGGTAAAAGGGTCGAAAACGTTTTCGTTCTGAAAAGTCCAAGAGCTCAGGCTGTGTATCACGAATATGGTTACACAACAACGCGGAGTTATTTAAAATCTGCCTTGAAGTCGCTCAAACAGAATCACCTGAATTATTTACACTGAAATTCCATGTTTGATCATCACAGTCACCAAACAGTAATTCAAAAATTTGCATCCACTTAAATCAATTCATTCTAGTAAGCAACCCGAAAAGCTACTGTTGGCGTTTTTCTGTCTCGAACTCGTCATACTAATATCCATATTCATTACAGTAAACAAGTTCACGAAGTTTTCAGTCGTTTCAGATACAAATACGTGTGATGGCGTCAAATACGAATTGCCCAAAAGCCAGGTTTAATATGGAAAGTTCAATAAAATATCAAAATACGGAGATGTCCGAGTACACCTGACGTTTACAAACCCTCGTGGTGATACAAATAGAAGCAAAGAAAAGCACGCAAACGCCAAACAGACAACGTCAAACGTCTAAGGAAAAGTAAATCACAAGGGAAAGGAAGTTGATCTACACAAGCTTCTTTGCTTGGAAAAAGGAGCGCAAGTGTCGCATCTGCCAAAATCCAATAAGTCCAAGTAGTGCCAATTGGGCTATACTCCAATAGGTAACTCGTTTGCTAGTGCTTTCACTTAGCTGACGGAAATATTCTTCACGCACCTGGAAAACAAAAAAGCAAGGACGTAATATTACAGGGAATAATCGAACAGAGTTGAAGCAGAAAGAATGACACTTTGGATACAAACTAGCATGTTTATGTTATTTCATTAAATAAACAATTGGCAAGATCCCTAACAAACCAGACCTAGTTAGATAGAATAAGATGAATTGTATATTCCACAACGCATTCTACAACGTTTACGGGCGTTAGTTAGGAGCAATTGGAACGCAACTGAGGCATATAGAGAGAGTAATACCGAGAAGCCTTACAAAAAAGGCAAGGAAATGTGTATCTGCAAAAAAAAAACCGTGATATGACGTCGCTTAATAAAGCAAGGTTTTCATTGCCCTTACGCCCCTCGCGTTCATGAGCCCGAATTCCAAACAACGACACAATGGAATTTTATTTAAACGCTTTGTGCGTTTCTGATAGGTTCTGGCCTTTAACTGATGTGGTAAATTATTCTATCATTTCCTGCTCGTTAGGTCGATTTCGCCCGGTGATGACGTGTTCGGTATTACGTGCTGTCTGTGATTCATCTGCCAAGGGTTTTGATCAGATCCTATAACCCTGCTGAAATATTCCACTGAATTTCAGCATGATCATGTCTCCGGCTTGCTAACATATTACAAAATGAATGAAATGACGTAATTTCAGTCAAGAAAGCTACGTTTATTCTGAGAAACCAAGCCGCTCGATATGATCCAAAAATATCTCGAAATAGCATTCACATGGACATACAACATGGAAAGATAACCACGACGACAATGTGTACCAGCTAGTATCAGTCGTTTGCTCAGATGTATGTGAGGGTGTCAGAGAAAAATATGACGCGATATAGACCGTAATGTAACATTACAATTTATTTCCGTCTCCAAGCTCAGCAATACAACGTAAACTGAACAAAATGAGGTAGGATGAAATACGATAAGACACAACCGAAGACTAGAGGTAGCATATTCAAAATGAAGACACTTACACGCTGATAATTCTGATCCTTCGCTATGGACTGTACTTGATCTGACAACTGACGAACTCGCAACTGCAGATCATTCAGTCTGTCCCGTGAAGCAACTTCTCCATAATTAATGGCATGGTCAGCCGTCCAGATATCAAGGTGAACTCGCTATCAAAAAATTTTATGGAAATACACGTAAGAAAAACTTACCAACCGTCTACTTCCCAACCATGAAGATGGATCGGAAGAGACGCATATTCTGTATTCGCCCCCTTTATGGGAAGTGAACACAAACTGGCCCTCAGAAGAATAAGCCTGAAAAGCAGAGCACCAAGAAGATGAATGTTATTCGAGAAAGTAGAAGATAAGTCCGTAGTCACAAGCACACGATAAAACTTAAAATAACACCGCCGTAAAGGCCTAAAAATCGACCATCGCAAAACACCCATTCGAGAAAAGTAAAAAAATATAAAGCAATCCAGACGAACGACATTTAGAATATCGAACCAACAAATCAAGCTGAGAAAGCTTGTGGTCCTCAGTTTAATAACTGGACCGAACATAAACAGAATTACACAAGTGGCAGTAGGACATTAGCTTCATAACGTCAAACCCAAAAGTAGACGTGAATGGCAGTGACCTTCTTTCAGATATGTAAATGCTCGAAAGTGACCAACATATACACGCAGATAACGGAACATAGTGTCATTCATCAATTTTCACCACTGAGGGCGCAAACGAAACATAAGTCTCTCTTATACTGATTAAATAAGTGTCTTGTGGATGGTACTGATAAATCGATGCTGACAGGTCCTTCGTTTGAACACGACGGTCGTGCTGTTCGCACTGCTCTCAGCAGGTTGCCAACTGGATCATAATGGTTAGCTCTCAAACAAGTATATCCAGATATCAGTCAGCTGGAGTCAGGTAGGGGCCTAAACATGGTCGTTAGATGTACAGCTGAACAAGTCACACGGTACTCCAGAACCCATAAGGTTAACCAATCAACGCGATGAGTAATGGGAGCAATTCACTGAGTCATCGTGTGTCAGATGTCGGTCACAAACATGTATTCCGCCAAGTGGCATACTGAATTGACGAGCTAGTACGTTGCTTTTACAGACCAAAAAACAACGAAGCGATCAGCAACTAGTGTTGTATAACAAGCAGCCTTGTTTGTGAGTAGTATAGTGCGTACATTCGGGAATTAAAGGACAAGCCTCAACGCCAGGAATTCGATGGACCAAAATCGGTTATCGGAATAGTGTGTACGCACTATGGGGGAAGTGCCACCAGGGTGAATGACAACGTATTGCTACCCAGTGCGTGTGAATGCACATCAGCCGTTCAAATGAGTGTGTTCGTGGTCCTATGTTTTAACATAATCTGTACGGGAGTTCGTGCAATAAACACCTTTGCATGCCAAGCGTCTTTTGCAGTCACAACGCCAGTAGGGCGATGAGCAGCATGTTATTACCGATGAAGATATAGAACACTGGCATTAGGAAGGACAACGATACATCAATGTTTCTCGCTTATATTTAACTGTCACACAACCATGAAGGAAGGAGCAAGCTCAGGCCGAAGAAAAAAGATAGGACTAATAAATAGCTACCTATACTCAAACATTCAGCATCAAGGTGCCTGCACCTCGACAGCGAAAAAGACATCCCTGTGACAGTTTGCTTGAGCATATTCTTCTAAAACAACAGGGATCCTGTCGATACAGGATCAGGCTTCCATTCGGTTCTGACACCGGTAAAATGTCGGGATCGAAATATGAGTAAGGCGCCCAAGTCCAGTAGAAATGTAGAGTGATAGTCATAATCAAAAACGATTACGAATTATACGACACGACGGGCCTCCTCCACAACGGGTCGAAATGGTCTACCCTGACAAGTTGAAATGTAAGCAGTATAGAGACGAGACGACCGAGCAACACATGGCCGAATTAAAAAGTTCTGGCTCTCAGTTGCAATGTGTAGTCACCTTGGTGTTGAGCATTCGAGTTTGGCCGTGGGTGGTTTCAGTTATCATGTCTCATGTCCTCACTCATTGGCTGGAGTACCAAAACAAATAAATCTCAGACACAGCTGACGAAGGTTAACAGAACTGTCGCAGAACAACCCACTTTCAATTGTTTACAAGTTTCTATGAGTGGATTTCGTAAAAACAGCGCAAAACCACACATGTATCCAACGACAGACTACTTCTCTGCATTTAACGGAGTACATATTAAGATGACTGCTAGGCTTGCCGGATAGTCATTCGGTTGGAGGTGTCTGCGGTTGCTTAGATGGCATTCAACGAATACCAGAACGATGGGAAGTTACTCTATCCAGCAAACTTACTCTGGTGAATTAAACGAAACCTCGAGAAATTCATGCGCTGCATGAAGAAAGATCGGCTCTAAACCGAATATTTTAAATTGACCTTCCCAGTGGAACATATTATGATCAAAATATTGCTTTTTATGTTCAAAGATCAGAGGGGGCATGTTTAAGTAAACAGGCTGTCTTCGACCAACGTGGATCGAAAGCATTTTTCGCATCTTATTACCACCTCTACAGAGACACAGGCAACATTCTGCTAACAATAGTCACCAAATTTGTGAACGAGTCGCTAAGAAGGATCAAATTAATGAATCGATACATGATCATGTTGGTGTGCCAGGCTGTCAGTTCAGATGTAGTCTCATCTCTAAGAAACCGGATAAGCTAAACCAACGCCGCCGACCGATTTCTTGTGTGCAAATAGTCATTTGAGTCTTGCGTTCGGCTGGTTGATTAAAACTCTTACTGCCAGAAGTTAGTTCAGTAGCCATAGACACCTAAACATACATCTGACACTATCAGAACAACCGAATAAGTTATTCATTTGAACAATGAAAATGTTGAAACGTATCAGGTACTAGGGTCTCTTTTGTAAATAAATGTATGAATGCCGGAATGTGATAGGGCTGACGGGGTTATGGTGCAATACGTGGTAAGTACCACAGAATGGCCTATTGTAAATTAATAAGTGAGAAGGAAAACAAAGGTAACTTGTGTGCTAATTACCGACTGTTATTCACAAATCTTACCTAGTGACGTTCCCCTCGTCTTAATTTTTATATTTAACAAAAACAAGTTATATGAATTGGCAAACACGATATAATTAATATTAACATCATTGCCCCAGAAAACTTCATTTCCTACGGCCCAGTCTCTGGCCTCCACAACCCGCTGCCTACGCACCAGGGGTAAAGCAAGCAAAGCAAACTATACTAGAATATAAGGTTAACATTCTGAACCTCGAAAACTGACATCTGCCGAAGTAGAACCTTGAAAGCAGTCCGGGCAGTAGGCTCTTGTGTACGTTGCACGATGAACAATCTGACAGACATCAGACAGCTGTAAGAGTCGTTAGATGCTAAAAAAAACATTAATCATGACACTTCGTAAGTTATGGAAGAATGTGCGTAAGAAAGTTTGGCATAGCGCTACTGCCGGTAGAGAAGCCTGATCAATTTAGGAGGTTGGTGAAAATGGAGCAGATTTTGACGCGGGAAATAACGGAGGACTACTGAACCTAATTTGTGCGACGAGTACAAGGTGTTCAGCAACCAGACAGATAGAACACTTATTCACAAGGCAATGTAAGGTCACTAATTGGGACATTCCGAGTGACAGTTTAGCTGTCCCCTCCCCCCTGCTTTCCTAACGCCACGTACTTTTACTGTTGTACTCTAATACAAACTTCCAACCGTCTACGCGAACTGAGATGCATGATTAGATCTCGGTCATCAAAGACCACAAGGCCGCTGACCCTGAAGGTCAAATGTCATAGTTTTCAGAGGGCAATAAGATAGCAGTCGAGGCTTTGACACTGTTTTCTCAACTAATACCTCCTTGGACATGAGTAACCGAGGACACTTCCAGAATTCAAGAGAATCAGGAAAAACTAGAGAGAGGCTAGCCTGATCTTAGTTAGGGCTAGAAGTTTGTCGTGTGATGTATATCAAATTCATTGTCGCACCGTAGACAGACACTAGAGGAGAGCAGGTGGCGAGTGTGTTTAGGTAGAAATGTAAGCACCACGTTTTCACTATGGAGCAGCCACATATGTACCACTAACTAACAATAATTGGTCTCCTCGACGGCAGACGTGCACTCCATTCAGATTAAACGTAACAGAACGAATATGTACGCATAAGACAGACTCCCGAATTCTACACCGTAGCTCAGATCAGAGTCTATTGAGAATTGTTTAGCGTGCTCAATATCAGAATCGATATTTCAAGACTGCATATTTTAATCATTTGTACCCCAAGTTTTTAGAGACTAAATTGTGCAGCGCTATCAACAGCACTAGTGATTTACCGGAGTAGACATCCTGCTCGACAGGAGGCTAGCTGACCCGGACTATGCTGGCGATAAGATGCTGCTGTTTAGCACATTCTATACGACACGAATAACGCTGGACAGTAGGTCGCGATCTGCCAAATATATCGACACGCGATATTGTGGTAGTTATGTAGATTCTAAATCAGATGATAAAGCCACGGAGGTTGGCCGTTTTGAATGCCTGGAAAACAGCATAAACAGCAAGAGGACTACAGAAAAGAAAACAGGATCCCATAAATCTAAGGCCGATGTGGTTCTCCTCGCTGGTGATAGAAATACTTGCGAAGCTTGATGAACATGCACACTAGACCAATGTTACCACAGCTTTACTGTACTTTCGCAAAGCGCTGAGAACTTAATAATTTTCAGATCATAACCACGATCACTACCGTTACCGTTCCCAGTATCTCAATGGTTGTTACTGGTGCTTAACCACCATACAACTAACAGAAAAGAAAAACAATACCTTAAAAATAAGAAGGAAAGAGTAGGGCGTGATACAAGGAGACTGTGGGTTTGAACCAAAAGGCACAACAGTAAAGAACCCACACCTTACAACTAAGCAACCAAGCCATAAGTGAGGGTAGGACGGTATCCGCCTGACAGTTCACTTGCAGTTTTAATGAACCTTCATTAGGTTTCATTAATTCATCCAGTCAACTGACCGTATCCGAATGGTGCGGAAACGAGGCTTCCTTCACTTGGGTTACTTACCATTAATTAACCCCGCACATATCGAAAATCCTTCCAAGCATTTTACGATATACAAGACAGACCGCTGCCTAAGTATATCAACTCAGTGGTAATTACTGAACTAAGGAAGGAAGCAAACGTGCTAGAGCATGTTTAGCGAGTTGCTACGGTATTAATGTTAAGCCTATAAGCTAGAAATCATTGTAACGATGGGGAAACATTATAATCTTTGCCCACTCGAAACCCTGAGAAGACGCAGTCCTTCCTAATTTCTTTCCCCGGAAGACCTTGCAGAAATATTCCTATTTGCGGACCAAATCGGTCTGCGAGGCCTCCAGAGGTTATTCACACTAAGGCCTCGATTTCGCGTTAGACAGAATCTCTATTTCTCACAACGTGATGACTCACTGGAATACGCAACAACCAGTTGTTGCCAACGCCGTCTTTTTGATTAGAATTTTAAGGCATGGCCAAACTCCCACAGGCTTACTTGAAGTGATCAACAAGAGAATCTTCGCCCATTTTCTCACCAATCTTACTGTCCCTATGGTGACACAGGAAAACTTATGTCTGTTTGATATCAGACGAAAGCCGGGCCGGCTCAGGAAACATGGATCCTTGGCCGCGCACCTGAGAAGTAATCGCAGAATCATTGAAAAGGCTAATATATTGGCCATTTGATAATGAAGAAAACGCGGCTCTGAAAATCCAACGAACCCAATCCCATTCAAGATTTTGTCAACTAATCTTCCAACATCACAAGCTTTCTAGTAGGGGAATCGATAGGCCGCATCCCATGAGAGGTAATGGAGCGTCTGTTAAAACGCACCACCCTTAAACATTTCTTCCCAAATAACCTATTGTCCTCTACCCATCATGGCTTTCTTTCCGACCGGTCCTGCATAACCAATATGCTAATCTTCATGGATAGCCTGACAGACGCCAAAGACAACGGCCACATCTCGGATTCTGTCTTTTACGATTTTGCCAAAGCCTTTGACCGTGTCCCACACGGTCCTCTTGTACATAAGCTAGAAGCTTATCGCATCCAAGAAGAGGTTATCCGTTGGATGACATCCTTTCTTGGTAACAAGACTTTCAGAGTAAAAACGAGATCAGACCATTCTTCTCTCTCTCCGATCCCCCCTGGAGTTCCTCAAGGATACGTACTCGGTCTGCTGTTGTTTCTGATATACATTAATGACCTTCCTGACCTTATTTCTAGCAACGCCCTCCTTTATGCTGATGATTTAAAAATCTGGAATGCTTGTGATCCCAGTGCACTGCTGATTGATCTCGACCGTATCAAGTGCTGGTCGGAGGACTGGAGTCTCCTTCTAAACGACAACAAGTGTGTATATATGTCGATCGGAGGAGACTCCGGGAACCCATTTGTGATACATGGTGCACAAAGTGCAATAGATATTGCGAAAGTTGACCCCAAAGGAGACCTAGGGATTTGGCTGTCGTCTGGTTTATCTATCTCTTATCACCATCAGATGTTCGCCGAAAAGGGATTTGGGACTCTTGGGATGATAATAGCAGCCCTTCTTCACACAGACAAACAAGCCTTTCAAACGCTTTACGGAGTCTATACAAGACCACTGCTTGAGTATGCTAATCAAGTCGTACACACCCGTCTGAAGAAAGTTATACTCACCATTGAACGTGTCCAGCGAGTAGCCATCAAAACGGTCACTGGCTTGCGGCATTTCTGCTACCAGTCTCGCCCTGAAATTCTTGATCTTTATCCACTTGGGTTTCGAAGACTCCGCGGCGACTTAATCCTTACACACTTTTTCTTCAGCGCAGGACTCGTGTGGCAATTCTTTACCCCAGTAGCTGAAAAGAGTACAAGCGATCACGACAAGAAGTTCTATAAGCTTAGACCCCGGACCTTCCTTAGGCAACAGTTCCCTTACAGGGTTATCAACCACCGGAACGACCTTCCATTATAGGTTGTTAGCTGCTCTTCTAGGGACCGTTTCAAAGTGTCATTAGATTCCCACTCACTTAGTAAGTTGTTAGATTAGTATTTTGTTCTGTTCCGTTAGATTAATATTTTACTCTGTTCTCGGTATTCTCCGTAAACCCCGACAGCGGTGCAACACTGTTGTGAATGATTGCCTTTCAGATCAACAGAAAACTGACATCGAAACGGACAAACTGGCTGGACCCGGTTGACCTGGACCTTCAACCTGGAACCCGTGAATAAATGGCTGAAAATCGCTTGTTAGACAAGAAAATTGAATAAAAACAGTGCAGCAATGCTATAATCACCCATAACACCGTAAATAGCATAGGCGCGACAGCAAATAGCTCACTTCAGGCAGTCTGACATCTTACTCTAGACAAAATAACTTCAGAGTTAGGGTCACGAACGTTAACCTGAAAAGTGTGACCCGATATACGGAACATGTGCGATTTCGGGCAGAAATTTTCAACCCGGTACACCCCTAAAAAACAAAACTTACACGTGAATGAAGGGGTTTCTCATCAGGATCGGTAATATGAACATGTATGCTCAAAGTATTTGAAGGTTCAGGTTTCCCCTTCAAAGTCATCAAAGAATAGTTACCTGTGTGAACGAAATATGGATAAATCATAACAACTACCTTGCACCAAAGTTTCGTCAGGAACATCCTGGATGAAACAGAGTGGCTTTGAATCAGAAAGATGGAAGTATATGCCGGTAGCCACGTGAAATAAACAAACCAGGAGACAGAACGGCAATACCGGACACCACATTGCTGACGTGTTCCCGCAACGGTAGGCGCAATAACTAACCAAGCTCCCCGAAAATCCGAGAACAATAGAAAGACACGAAATGACGGTTAACAGTTTAATACCTATTCGGTAGACCGTGTCAAAATGTAATAACGTACGGGTCGCTCATTGATTTACACCAAAAACGTAGTTTTAAATAACGACATGGAAGTGCCGATCACAATAATACACAAATATTAAAACTGTTGTCTCATATTGCCGCAGAAAGTAGTTTTTCAAACTACCGCTCTAAATTTCGTCGATTCAGTGGTTTAATGGACGGTAGACGGAAGTAGGAACTGACAGTTTTCAGTGGTTTGGTTTCTCCAGATAAGGGTTCTCTGCACAAGGAGGGCGGTACTGTGTCTTCGTTGTGTTGGAAGGTTGAACTGAAGAATAAATGCATGGCTACCACTACTATAGACGCAAGTTAGTATGGAGGGATATGCATAAGGTGGGAGCTATTTCACGGACGAACAAACACGCGTAGCTATGTTCAGGAGAATATGCTGGAACACAGATCAGTAAATAAAGCAACAATCCATACGAGGTTTGGGCGCAGTCATTGCCGTAGTACGCATGTCATGTTCTAGCAGACATTTCCATTTAGCTGTGTCTTAGCTCACGTCTGCTGTACTGGCTGCTTAACATCAAGAACTACCCCTTGAGTTAGCCGCTATCCGTAAAGATGAGCGGGGAGATGTGAGATCTGTTTAGGATTTTCAGAGTCGTGGACGCCAGTATTAAACCACTCCTCCTTCTACGGCATTCCGGGGAGGGTAGACTTTTCATTCATGATCCTACGGTCTACTCCTGTCGCATGTCTTTGAAAGGTTTTCAAAATGTGCATGTTCTTCCGCAAATAAGAAGACCAAACAAAGGTACCTTGCTTGTGGCGAGGACTAATAAACTGTTGTACAGGTTATTGAAACATGTTCCTCGAATTTTCCAAACAAGCGCTTCAGAAGGACTAGTGTTTGCCTCTACATTGGAGAAACTCGGGAGGTCGTGTGACACAACGGTACAAAGGTCTTTTTCTCTTTTCGTAATTTCGGGCCGTACTCCGCCGAGGGAGTGAGGGAAATTATGCCGCAGCCGGCAAATATCCGTTTCACGGGATTCGCCTTGAAGGTCGTTCAAAAGGCAAAACGGTCCTTTTGGCGCAAATCCTCGATTTTTAAATATTTTTTCAAAATTTTGAAATCAAAATTTCAGGCAAAATACCTACAATGCATCAATTGTAAATAAGTG
>LUCH01000629.1:142675-195288 GCA_013368495.1 Paragonimus heterotremus | reverse complement strand
AACAACGCACCATGTCACACTGATGTGGAAAGTGTGTTTTTGAGGGGTTATATAATGGAGGACAACTCTTACGACTGGCACTCCATTCGCCCATGTTGAACCCAATTGAGAATGTCTGGAGCAAGAGTTAAAAGGCAACTACAGGTGCACCACGAGACAATAATAAACGGAGATCCTCAAGGTGTGCAAAGTCAACAGGAGTGGAGAATGGGGACCCTGGAAAGGGTAGTCATCTCTGCCATCCGCGATGTCACCGGGGACCACTGTGCTGGATTTGTTGGTAATGCCGAACGATGCTGTATGCAGGCGATGAATAGTGAAACGATGGGGTCATAACCGTAGACGCCCATTTTCTCAGTGAACGAAGAATGCTCTATTCAGAACAACCACAAATTGATTTCACACTTCCTACTTTTTGGAAGTTAGCCCTGATTAAACTAATACATAGTCTATGAGTGTGCCTGGGTTATGTAAGATTTTCGTTTTTTGTTTGGGCGGTTAAAAAAAATCGAGCTATCTGCATACGTTACGCTTAGGAAACATTTTTACGACGGAAAACGCTGAAACAGTGTTTCTCAGGTTTTAAAAGTAGCATGATTGTTGGGCAAAATTCACCGTTTATATAACGAGTGCCCCAAACTTTCTTCAAATACTAAACGAGGCTGGACTATATCGATTCAGCTGGCTATAGTGTTGATTTATTTGACTACAATCAACTCTGTTGTGCAAGTATCCTGTCTTACTTTGATAATCAGCTCATGAGACCATTCGTTAAGAACCTTAAACGACCTGAGACTAATTGAGAACGCAGGACAGGTCGACGGTTGGAAAGTAGCAGCGAAATTACGTATCAAAGTATTCTCACAACTACGTACAATGCAATGTAGGGCGTATTGGCATGATAATCCGATGGAAGTTGTACTCTCTTGTATTCAGCGGCAAGCCCAAAACTGTTCTGACTGATCCTCGGGTCCGGTTGGTTGATTATTGTTGAGTTTAGATGCCAACTCCAAATGAGGTCGACCAAATATTAGACCGAGTTGCCAGGGCACCACTTAATGAGTGATATGGGGTGGTGACACAGGCTTCTTTCTCAATCTAACCTGGCGACCACGGGGTGAGGAGTGTTACCGAACGAAGTTCATATTACGTTGCTACATTGTGACGGTAAAAAAAATAAAACACTCACGGTATCCATGGCCAAAGTCAACCGAACAACACCGGTTGCGCTGTTGTGTCCTTCTGACGCAACCGTTGGACTGAGAATCGTTCGGCAACAAGGAATAGAGAAGACTCATTACATGCCTTTCGTTACAAAAAAAACATTCATGTTTATGAGTTAAGCAGCTTACCCGAATTTGAGCAGCCATATATATTAAAATATTTACCGGAACGTCTCCAATCTACACTAGGATCCGTTATCAAACAAATCAGTGTGTCGGATTGAGATTGTTCTGCCGCCCACTCTGTTCGCCTGTCGGTCTGTCTTCGCTCGTTTGTCATCTCAGTGACGAAGATGTCGATTGAACGAATATCGCGAATGGAGAGCTTCCAGTACAGCCCGTTCCCCTTTCGTTTTAACCCGTGCGACCCCTTTCGTGTGATCCGTGTTGACCTCGTGATCTCTGCGCCGTGGTCCCACAGTTGCGATATTGGGTGGGCTCGTCGCATCGCTAATTTGTTTTCGTGCACGTGTGTGAGCAGCTGAACGGCGTGTTCAGTTTGGTTTGTGTGATATTCGGAGGCCCAGTGATTGGAGTATCTCTTGTGAATTAGACATAGGTCGACTAACTGCCCTTTGCTGAATATCGCTCTTACATCTGGATCCCATTTCACTCGATTCGGTACAATACCATTGAACACAGTAGGCCCACCGTCAAAGGTCAAAATTTCATGCTGCATTTTGATTTTAAATGCGGACCGGTTGATGACGGTTTGCCGTGAAAAGTTAAACGGATGATTTAGCGAACTGTTGTGAAATTCGAATAAGTGATAAACGGGCGGTGTTGAGTGAAGGTCACTCGCACGAGTGCAAGTCTACAAAAGTGCGGAATGTCGACACCAAGAACCGCGTCCTTCATCCTGTCAGGTTCTGGCAGACCAACCAATAATATCTCGTCTTGGTCAATTGTTTCGTCCACGACAGTGCAATGTGCGTGTCTACTTCGTGCTAGCTGAGCACCCGAAGCAACTTCGTTCACCTTTTGCCCAAGAGTGCACAAGAATTGAAATACATCTCTCATTAAAACAGACACAGTTTGAAACTACTGTAAATACAATTGACAATTATGGTAGACCTCAAACTTCGCAACGTGCATTACTGGGCTTGGATACTACAATTTACATCTAGCTTAAATGTGTGCTACCAGTTTGACACAATATCCCACGAATCACATTAAGTGACAGCCTGTTCAAATCAGAATATACTTTGGTTACAACAAAGTGTTCACTTTTATAGTTACGGTTTGCAAATTTCGTATTGTGAGACGCGCATCTTCTTCATCTACTGAGAACAGCAGAACTCACGGGATATGCACAAGAATTAGCAGTTCAGTTACACGTTCTCCCGTCTACCTCTAGCACTTGCTGGTGAGACGTCACTTTATACTGGAAATCGAACTGCCAATCATACCGTCCATAAGGAGTATTATAAACTCCGTCCAAACAAGTTTCATGTCTAAAGCTTTTTTATGACTCACCCAAGCGTACAAACAAGGTGGTCACATCGACCACATCTACCCAAGCCGTCATTACCTATCTCGTGAAAGAAAGTCTTGCACTGTACCTCGTTAGCATACTAACAACTCACTGAATGAAATCACGTTATGCTTCTTCAGGTTGGTCTCTTCTGGAAAAGGTTTCCGGTGAAAGGTAAATAGAAGAGTCGTCGAGTTGTGTCCTTCGGAGTGACCGTAGCAGCGTTCGACGAGGTACGTCCAATGCCCACATTTCACTCGCCTAGTTCCGATCCACCCTAGATGTTACTTGAGCTGCTGATATGATGGTAGTTAGAAAAACCAACCATCTGCACGCGGTTTGGTTGTCACTTCCGTTTAGTCTTGGGGTTGTCTAACCAAACCATGTCGACTGACCGCATGTAGCATGGCCACTCACGTGGACATGACTGAGCGACATGCAAAACCCCGGTGACAAGTAAGCCGTTGTGTCCCCCATGGTCGTGATGGTTGCACGTACGCGGGTGACACGTCGTCAGACCATGGGGATGCACACCAGACGGCGGCGCTTGAGCCAGTTGGCTGAGCCATCCCAGTCTGTCTTGTTTGTCCATGTATCGATTACCCTACACGTGTAGACCCGAGTACAAAATCCGAAGTCCAAGTCAAGGGGCTTAACCAGCGAGTTTGGTAAGCGAACAGGCCCAACATGCCCTAGTAACCACATGCACACCAGCTGGCTCGGGGGTACACACACATTCCCGCTCCAATCGACCCAGGTCCTGGCTACTACGGTTTACGGACGATGATGCTTGGCTGTCCACACACCTATCTGTGGCCGTATTGCCGTTCGAAAGGTAATGCTGGACCGTGAACCAGAATGCGCTAAAGAGTGTAAATGGACAACATAAAAGTACGGTATTTCCCTAACGGATTGTGCCATCACGATAATTTTCTCATCAAACGACGAACAATAAATGGCTGCATTTATGATTTGCTCTAATACTATTCTGTTTACAAATGTGTGTATGTGACACCCGTTTCGATTCACTAAATATCGAATCTCTGGGCCACTCGTGTTATTCACGCACAACACTGTTTTCCTAATGAAACTTTCAGATTGTTAGTCCGCCAATACTAACATCACTGTATAACGAAAAATAATTTAGTTCCTCTCACGAGTCGAATACAAGTCGAATCAAAACCCTACCTGCCACCTATCTAAGCATTGATCCGTGATTTAGTGCTCGATTAATGCACATTCCAAAGCATCGTGGTTACAGTAAGTCACGAAACATTTACACAACGCGTGTTAACATAATGAGGCGCGTAAATTATCCGGTCAATCAGCACCATGGTCACAGCCGTCGTAGTGTTTACACGAACCGTTCCGGCATCTGCTTTTCCGGACAGTTCCGTTTACCGTTGGTTATTGATAACTGTTGGATCGTACTGACACGAATCCACCATCAGTCGCATAATTGTCTCCTTCTTTTCAAGCTTACTAAGTAATGTCTATCTGTAACATATTCATGCATTTCTTGCGGGCCCGTCAGTTGCGTTCACCTAAACTACCATTGGGGAACTTAATGAAGAACATCCGACTATCAACCGAACAATTGTAAGTGCAAAACAAGCCTGCTGTTCAACGCTTCACCTTCACTGATAGTTTGACAACGATATTTTGACAGGAAAATCGTGCAATGAACAGTAGAGTTTAACGGTTCGGAAAAGGACTATTCTATAATGTTCATAAAAAATGAAACCCCCTCTCGTTTGTTGTAGCAAAGTGCAGTATAGACTTCCTTACAGAATACTGTGGTAAATTCTTCCGTCGCCAAATTGCTGTAAACCCTTCTAAACCATACGCTGGTTTGTCCTAGCTATTGTAATTCGCTTGGCAAAACTCGGATTCTCGTCCCCGTAATATTAGCGCCCAAAATCTCGGTCCCGAATAGTATAGCGATTGCCCCGTATTCACTCCCAAGGCAAGCCAGAAGACGCGTTGGAATGTAGAACTTTGTTCCACCCCAAAAACGTGTGCGATTTGGACGACAATTTTCAAATTATTTATAGGGTACATAATGTCCACACATCCCCCCACTAAATGAAAAAGAGTTAGGTTCACATATGTGCCTAGCGGTATAAAAACGTCTCAGCCAATTTGAACAGTTTCTCATGACGGAGGTGCCCTGGGACGGTAACAGGGTGGGCGCCTTAACAAATACGAGTGACGTTTCTGTCAAATAAACTTGTACATGCTAATTTAATATTTAGATGTAACGTTAAATAAGCAATTAAACGTTAACAAGTTATTCGCTTCATAGGTAGTGTTATATTATTGCCGTTCGTCAATCACTTGTCATGTTTATCGATGATCGCATCTGTCATTGACTCGTCATGGGATCCATATGTTTCGGATATCTTATAGATTGACTGTTAAAGTACCCAAGATTGCTGTCACATTTGTGACACAAGATTCCGTATCAGACTTGAATGGATAAGTTGGTACGCACCCTAATATTCTGCGTTGTGACTTCTAAAGTCTTAGCCGATTGTGACACTTCACTTGGTGGACCACTCTACTAAATGTATTTATTCTTTAACACTTATTTTGTTTATCCTCTTTGAATTGTTTCTGTCACTGTAATGCAATCATGACATACTATTTTGCTTACTCCACGGTGTGGTAGAATATAACTCACAATCTCAGCTTGTTCAATATGTCTGTGCCGCACGAGTTTACCTAATGCCGGGTCAGGCAGTATACAATTCAAACACAGCCTTTCCACACTGCGGTGATCATCATAGCATCTTCATGGAATACCCTCTTCTGTCAAATTTCGTTTAAATAGACTCAGCCGTACGACTGGATAAGTTAGCTAAATATGTTGGCCTTGAATTGCAGCCAAACTGAGAGAAGAAAGCAGTTATCTATCTACACTCTAGGGAGTCATGCGTGCCCGACTGATTCAGACAACAAGAGCTCTGTCTGGAAGTACTCGTACATTTCCAAATCACGTCTCAACTACTGAAAGATGATTCCACGGTCTTCGTGTTAGAATCCCCTGAGGTCATCTGGCACTTGTCGCAATACCCTATCGGTAGCCGGGCTTTACATCACACAATGAGACTGAGACAAAGATTCTACAGACCGGGCAACTCCAGACATCCACACATATTGCTTATAGTCATATCTTCCTTGGATCTTGCGGTCCACTGTCTCTCGCAAAAGAAGGACCCCAACTACAACGAGGTCAACGGCTCATAGCACTACGTTTCACATTTGTATATTTTTTGAGGTCGACGTATTACAGATAGAAAGTTGTACCCTCCAGCCTCACCGTCAGCATAACACTTTATAAACTGTTCTCTACACACTTTTGACTGAGTACTACACCCAAGTACCTAAAAAAATCTGTGGTAGCTCTAATCACCACAGCCATCTTCCAGTAACCGTTACACCGACATAATCCAATAACTGGTGAAGCTTCTTACTTTGTTGTCTGGTACAGTAGCATGATTTTAGGACGCTGTCGTAAAAATCTATCCAATCGATATTCAATAAGTTGATAAACCTGACCAATTAAAACTGTCTTCAGTCGCTTCAGCGTCTGTCTGGTGTTCGTGTTGAGTACTGCTTCCAGTAGCAAACATTCTAACGACGAAAATGTTAACGATCTGTAGTTTGTCAGTTATTTTATCCATTGTACACAGTAATGTCCAAGCTTTCAGAGAGTTTGACAAATATATGTGCGCTTTCTTGAGGCTTTCCTGAAGTTGATATTCAATCAATGTGTTTTCGATTGACATAATGCGGATAATTGGAAATCGAAATTTCAAAGGTGAGTGCTATTAGCCAAACAGACGAATGACCGTTTTGTCACTTTTATTGGTGCATAACAATATTTATTATCAAATAAAGTGAGACGGTTCGAAGTCGGTTGTGAATGCAAGTGTACGCTGTCAGCAAATTGCAGATTTGAATGAGTGATCACAATGTCATAATACAGAATCCAGGTAACCAAAGTAAATTCCCTTCAACTGGTCATAACAAAATGTATACAAAATGTGTATGACACAGTCGCGTGTTTGTTGTTTTCCATGTTCTCATAAAATGAATGGAGTTTTTATTGTCTGATGCCCCATCGCGGTCATAAGTGTAAATGTAAAAGTTCCTCGATTATCATTAACATCAAGCATCCGGGAAATCAGTGCTTATGGCTAGTAAAATACTTCCATTATATGATGGTAGTTTTCGCATTTCGGGCACAGGCTTCGACATGCTTATTTCAAAAATGAACACCGATATGCTGCTGTTGTACTCACTGATGATATCTTACGGCAGTTCACGTACAAGTCTGCACTAGGAGTGAACCTCAGATTCTTGGAATTGTGATACGATCATGTTTGCCCTTCACCCGCATTTCCATGACTGTTGTTGCATGTTTGAGTAAACAGGGCCATCATCACCTACAAATAATACTCAGAAGGCCAGGACACCAGGAGACAATAATCACTCAGGGCGCAGAATTTAATCCAACGGGGAAGATTGTGGGGCTATCAGGGTAATTATTACACCTGGGGTCATGTAAAATCCCTCCTAGAATAAAAAGAAATCACGTCAAGTTTGTCCCACTGGCAACTAAATTGACCACCATTCCAAGACGAAAATGAGTCACTTGTATGTGAGTGACCTTCGTCGACCCACGTGATTTTGGTTGTAGAAGAATGTTTAGCCCGACTTACAAACGGACTCAACGGACAAGCAGAAAATCTTGAAGGCATACGGAAAAGGTCTGATAATGTACACCGAACACAATCTGGAGTTCAGTGAATAGATTCTTCAGAAAATGGTTTCCAGTCCTTGACTTTCAACAGAAAACACATCTAAGTGTTGAGAACTGCAAACTTAGTCCTGTTACACGTGAATGCTCGTTATGTAAGATGTGATCGTTTCCGATTTTCGAATGATGTAGTCTAGAATTTGGGCGAAAATACGGACCCCACATCGAACGAGGAGGATTGATATCTTCACAAAGGCTTTGGATTTTGAACCATTCCTTAGACGATGTTGGTATCACCCAGTGCTATCCCCATTGAAAACGTGTAAGACTGTTGCGGATCGAAAATCAACCTGTTTGGATGGCCGACTTACTTAAAGTACGAGTGGCTTTCAGAACGACACAGCAAAAAATATCGGTTTACCCTGTTATTTTTTCTATTGTAAACGCAACAAGATAGGGCGCGCAAGTGAACGTGAGATGTCATCTATACATTACATGAAGGGTGTACTGATACATATGTTCACTGTTAGTACATCGGTCATGTTTTGTTATGTTTTCTGGCCTTCATTGTGTGTCTGAATAGTGAAACAACGGTAAACATAAATCGTGAAGGTTTTGTAGTCACAACTTGAACTTGATCAAGGACATTTTCATGATAGCAAACACACATCACCGATTGAGACAAGTGACTAGTTGACTGCAGTTAAAAGTTTAGACCAATGATTCCCTATATTTTTCAGCTTGGTGTCCGTTTGGCCTACTACACTCGATACCATCACCCTATCGCTCACAGTGAGCACTTGAATTAATATGCTCCACTAATTCAATATTGAAGGATTGAGCACGATCAACGCTGTTTTTTCGGCGTCCATCAAATCCACAATCTGAACGATTCGACCACTTGATCGAAGTGCAGAAGTCAAACTAATATGTGAAATTTGAACTTAACAGTGAGATAGTCGGGAAAGCTAGCAAGGAACCAGATGCACCTTATGCTAATGGGGTGTCGTATTCCACAACATGCGCCCAGCTTATGACAGATTAAAGGCAGATATCGAACCGAATCGTCACGATACGTCACAGCGACCGTCAGAGGCTCATAGTGAACTGGTATGAACCCAATATCGCCCCGCACAGAGTCGCTCTTCTCTCTTCCATCAGATAAAAACACCGCATTTCTTCGAGCGACCATTTATGCACATTTCCATTGGTATAACTACGCCCTTCTTCATGGCAAATGGTCCCTATCATTTAATTGGAACCCACCTCATGTCTAATTCAAATCCATATAACGTTGAGCAGAGCTGCGTAATCTTTCGGATCGATGCAGGAACGTTGAAGGATTGTTCACTGTTTCTCCTTCACATACGCCATTGTTCGTCGATGGCTGTGATGTACACAACCCTCCGATCTTTTTTAATCCTGCAAGTGATAAGCACTTGGGGTGATTACAGATTCCAGTTGTACTGGAGTTGGTATAAAGAATTAGCTTCTTCCGTCTTTTGGCTTCTCCCTTCTTAAAGATGTGTGTCAAATATCCCAGTTCCATCCAGTGTGCACGATACCTATTTTGTCTCTAGCCCCCTTGCAGCATGAAGTCCTTTTCGGTAGATATGACAAACTCAAGTCCGTTTGTATATGCTTCTAAACATCAATGGAAAAGAAGGTTGACTTGTAGCTGCAAACGTTATTGCTCGTTAGGCTACCAAGGCCGCAATTATACTTTTGTTTCATTGCTCACCTCCACAGATGATCATGTGCATAATCTAATTGAATGTACGGTTGGGACGTTCCAGAATTCCTTTGTGCGTCTGTTTACGGCTAAGTTTTATGTGATGAACATCACTCTGTTGATGTAACTGTATGATTCTCATACTACGAACTTGAGATCCATTGTTGGCTACTAGTTTTTCAAGTTGCTAAATCTCACAAAAATACAACAACCAGTTCAGAGTTACGATGGTATTTGATTCAATACAGTGATAGGTTTCGAACCGTTTCTCATAAAAGCAGGTTGTAGAGAATATGTTTATTTCGTGCTACGGGGTAATCTTAAATAACCCCATGATGTGGTTCACAATTCTTGTTCTGGATTTTATCCGATATTCATTAAGCGATATAGACAGTTTAATGGGGTCACTATTTTTAGTAGACTTTTGACATCGATGCGGAAATTTAACTCTGGCCAACATTAGTATTCACGAATATGGACTTCACCTTTAAGATACTGCAGTATCCTCCATAGCCACAGGTTACTACACTTTGGATATGATCTTGCACTATAACAAGAAGCTATCTCCTCATCCCACACTTATCCATTGACATAAGCTTCTGCTGTAAGTCAAATTACGTCAACAAACCTAATTAAAGTAAGTTTCTGTTGGGCCTCGAAACTGTTGTACAATTCTCTTAGTTGCATAAAAATCAAATCTTCATCCATGCATTCACGAATAACATGGTTGTGAGAAATCTTTAGTTAAAGAATTAGTCAATTCTGCTTTCTCATAGTTACTTCCGGAAGACAAACAGACGTGAACGCCTGTCACCTGTTTCTACTGCCTGACAATGTACCGAATGCCAAAGTCAAACTTTAGTATGGATGCACAGTAGAGGTCGTTGGCCCATGTTACCTCAAGAAACTAGAACAGTTAGAAATGCTTGGTCGATACACGGAACAAAACGACCTTATTACAAAAAGAGTATCATTTCATGCATACCTAAGTGTACATGATGACTTCCTTCTTGTCCGTGGAACAATTGATCCTAGTGGCTGATAAACAACTAGATATCTAGGTAACAACTTTTTGTTCACCTTTCTACATGTGAGAGAGGACAACACCTGAACTACCGTCAGGGGTGTCGATAGGGGTGAAAGTGAGTCAACTGTATCCAGTGTGGAAACTGTGAAAGTGGGGGGCGATCATTATAGCAACAGAATGGTACTTATATTTGTGTTGATCAACAAACAAAATTTGCACTTTGTCGAGCAGGCTTTTGCAGTGACTCGAAAGTTGTAGTTAAAAATGTCAGAATTACTACCAACAAAGGTCTAAAAAATACTTCATCTGACCCATCGTTATTGGCTTACAGAATTTCCAATGGGCCTCCCTGCACTTTGAACATGACTGAGAAGGTTCACTTTTGTAGCTGTAGCTTCATACCCTTGAGGATCAGGCATACACAAACAGCCAAGTACATCATGCGGGTTTCGAGGACGATTGTTGAGGAAGTTCCGAAACCGCATCTATCACGAATATATGGGAAACAACATTATATGCCCAACAAAGCAAACGAAGTAAACTGTTGTCACGTTACTGGTGTACACCAGAGATCCCTTGGTAAAATTTATATCGCTTCAAGACAGTTTGCGTGAGAAATATTGTCAACGATTTGCAGTCAGTAATCAAATTCATGGCTAAGGTGAAATGTACATTATTTGAAAACCTGTCAAAAGCAGCACTGTACAGCTGCTAGGTAGATGACATCTTGGCCATTTCTGAGAATTCAAGCTATTCAAGCATGTCAAACTTGGACATGAATCAACCTGATCCAAACCCTATGCTTGTCAGAAAGAACGAAGTAAACAACTACCTTCCGTTTCTCAACATTCTTGTTATCCGAAGATCATATGGCACGATAGGAAGATTTATTTCCAGAAAGCCTACATGGACAAAACAATATAAGCGTTTCGAAAGCTTCTGTCCGGTACAATGTAAAAGAAGCCTAGTTGGAACGCCGTTTCAAAAAAACGCGAAGGCTACACAAAGAAGACAATCTATCGCCAGGGTTACGCACACTCATAGACCAATTGGTACTCCACACAATTAATTTGAAAGTATGGCAGTTCGAAGATTGTGATAGGTTATGGGTAACAACCGTCTCAAGGAAGATAATATACTTTGACCTTCCGTTTTGAGGAGACAGTTTGTCAACAATGACAAAAATGCCCTGAACGACCGTTGTATCCAGAAACTCTGTGTACCACAGCGAACCAGAACTTTACCAGTCTCATTGGCTACGAACAAACAGTCTTAGTTTGTCACATTCCATTGTTTGTTCGAATAATCGTGTAACGGTATCGTAAATATGCTACGTAGATGGTAATCTAGCAACTTTTGAGAGCTCAAATGACTCAAATACGTTATTCCTGAGGTTCAACCAAGCTCATCCGGACTTAAAACTGACGACAGAGAACGAAGCGAATGACTGTCTTCCTTACCTGGATATTCTAGTAACTCGAAGATCGGATAGCACGGTAGGAAGATCTGTCTACAGGAAGCCTACATGGACAGAAAACAATATATGCACTTCGAAAGCTTCTGTCCGGTGCAGTATGAAGCAGACTCAGTCAGGATGTTTTTGCCCTAGAGCAGGTAGGATTTGTGCAGAAGACAACCTACAGCCAGAGTTACGTTCACTGATACACACTCTGCAGGTCGGCGGGGAACTTCCACAGTTTATCAGAAAGTACAGCGGAGCCATCATCCTAACAGGAGAAGTGACGACGGTATCGAAGAGGACGATGTGCTTAGAATTCCCGTTTCTAGGGGACAGCTGGTAAACAGTGGCGCGGAAACGTCCAACAGTTGCTGTATCCAGGACTTGTAATTTTGCAAAACTGTGCAGAGTACTGCGAACCAGAACTCGATCACGGGGATGGACGGCATCCAGTGTCGTCGATAACGATGCACATAATTCAAACAGGACAAAATTTCAAAGTTCCAGACGCATTTTTTGTGTTTTTTTGGAATAACCAACAACGTATTTCCAGTCTGCTGAAGGTTTAGCTATCAAGCATCACAACCCCTTCCTGTATATTCAAAAACAATTTTTGTTGACGTTGCGGCTGTCCTGAAAGTCCGCATTCCCATAATTCTTGTTTTCAGTTTTTGTCAGTGTTTAATTCCCTAAGCCATGACTTCCGCCCTATAGAACCTAATCTTGATGTTTTAAATTAATGACATGTTCAAGTGTGATCAGAATGTACGATCTTTCAAGAATGTTACATGAGGTGATGACAGAACCTCAAAAACCCTAGCAAATAATCGAAATGTTGCGGACGTATCTACTGCCGACATTAACTCATTAACTGCTTCTCAACGCTGCACAGGGAATTATGCTTAAGTTCCTCGAGTGACCAGTGAGGATGAATATTGAAATTGGCTATGGTTGCTCACAGACACATCCAATGCTCTCTTTCGCTTCAATCTCAATTTCGGTGGCCTCGGGATATCCCATCTTCAATCTCATACGCCTCTGACTAGAGGATCTCGTATAGGAAAATCACTCATCATCAACAAAGGCAGTTATACAATGGACTAAACGCGATCCCTCATCTCTACCTTTTCGTTATCTTACCCTCACACTGATATTAGCAGCTGGAACGCCTGTTACATTCAAAGAAGAACCAAGCTTAGCATGGCATGAGGCTCTTTACAATGCTTACGACAGTGTCTATTTGCGACATCCCCCAACGACAACCATGTCACACAATTGGTTACGAAACCAAACCAGGATCATTCCCCGCCTATACATCATAAAGATGCGACACAGATTCGGCCTACTGTTCACGTCAACTCGTCGCTCACGTGTCCATCCAAAATCGGAATTAAAGTACGGATGAGGTAACAGCCATGAAAGTTTGTTCCACATACTTCAGTCATGCTCACAGTTGTTTACTGGAGTCAGCTACCACTCTGACGGATCCAGAAGCATCAGACCAAAGTGTAGACAACTATACACTAACACACAACCTGGTGCTATTGATCATGATATTGCCGCAGATGACCCTCATGAAGATAGCGAATTCAGTTAGCAGATTAAAAAACACTCTCCGCCATTCCAGTAGTGGGACGGTCTCAAAATACTCTACAACACATTAACTACGACCTTCACACTCGATGAATCTCATCGAGTAAATTCATTTGCTATTTATACTGTAGGCAGTGAACCTGCCTCCTGACACTGTTTTTGCATCAACGCGGCTTCACTATTTAATAAACTGGACGAGCTTCGTGACCTCCGTTCTTGGCAAAACCCATTTATAGTAGGCATTAAGGAGCCTCAATATGAAGAAGAAATGCCGTATGGAGAATTGTTTATCCTCATCACGAGACTGTTTCGCAGTAAGAGGAAAATCGATGAGGAAGCGATACAGCTCCATTTGGGATCACACCTAAAGACCTTCAATATTTGTGAAAAGATTCCACCAGATCTTCCGGAATCAGTAGTAGGTAGCGTCACTCGAAACTCAATGTGTTTGATTGGTGTGATTTACAGATCGCATTATGCTCACAGGGATGTGAATTCGACCTTTCACAACGCTTTGTGTAGAATATCGTCCCAAGGTTTTGCCCAAACTTTGTTAGTAAGAAATTTTAATCAGCCAGAGGTGGACTTCAAGAACCATTTAGTCAATACTGCAATGTCTTTCTCTGCCGGGGGTTTCTTTTGAAACAATAATGGAGGCTGGACTATTTCAGCATGTCCAAGACCATATGAAGTGGCATGGGGATAAGACTCCGTCTTGTCTAGATCTCATTGTTACGAACGAGGTTGATATGGTTAGCAATCTAAATGTCACAGGTCCACTTGCTCGTAGTGACCATAGGATAATTGAAGTCAGCTATCCACAAAGAACTAGACAATATGTTCTCCAAAATACGAGACTAAAGATATGTCACAAAGCAAATTTTGCATGAATGAAGACATGGCTTAGCAAGTTTGATCAAAATGATCAGTGGCAGCTCATCGTTGAGGAAATCTCCAACGCCGTTAACAGCCACGTTTCCGTAAGGCGTTCCCGGCCTAGTAGGAATCATACAGGCCTGCGGAATAAAACCAAACGTTTGATCGCGCCGAAACGTTCAGCTTAGAACAGGTGCCAATTAAGAAAATTATGCTGCTGTTAAGCATATCATCTGGCGCAATCGTACCAGGACTGTTATCAGAGAGGACCGATTTTTACTATCAACGCGGTCTTACTGAAAAGCTGAAAGTGAATCCTTGAGTTTTCAACGGCGAAGTAGAACCACACAGTGAGTAATGTTTACATGTCTTAACGACAGACTTCTAGTGGCTTTACCAATACAGATGCAGAGATGGCTAACACTCTGGGTAAGTAGTGCAGTGAAGTTCAGCGGTTGTATTATATTACTGATACAGCGGCTATTCAGTAGCAGGTGCAGGGCATATTTTTTGACAACGTACAAGCCACAAGAAGACTGCAAGGAGGATAATCAAAGTGCAGCATCACCAATCACGGTCCCCGCTACTCAATGGAACTGAGCACTGACATCTGTGGTAGTCGAGACTGTCTGAGGCCGAATACTGCGTGCAAATGAGTGGTTTTGTGACAGGTCTGGTTTACATGCTTAACCCGTGTTTTGTTTTGTCGAATAAATAACCCTTGTGCCATCCGCGTTCTTGGATCACAACAGTAGCACGTATATGTCCATACCTGCAAATCACGAAACAAATCCTGAGCACATAAACGGTAATTTACCTGAATTACCTCGAAGTTCCATGTCAGAAGTCGGAGTCAAGTTAGGAAATCTACTAATCCACAAATCATTCCATCCAGACTTGTTATTTCCCGTCATCTTGAAATGTTGAGCCACAGAAATAGCAGAACCGCTTACAGTATTTTTCAGTCGTCTCTTATCAACCGGTCGTCTACCGAAGGGCTAGGTATGAACCGTAACAAATACAATAATTTGTTTCAGTCTGTTTTTTTTCTTAGAACGTTTGACTTGAGACTAACAAATGGGGTTTGAACAAAGGCAAGCATTTTCTGCAATTTTGTTCCTCTCAGTTTGCTTCAAACAGAAAAATATAGAGTCACACTACAATTAATTGGTAGCTGTTAGTCACACGGCTACGGTTTGTCGTGATTGTCGTCGTCCACCTTCGGACAGCCTAATAATACACAGTCCATATGGTATTAAACACCTTGTGATGGAAATTTGGAAATCATAGTGGACAATAGACAAATTCGAAAATGCGTCTGCTGTTAAACACACACTTCATTGTACTTTTTCTGTAATCCCTTGTCTCCCAGCAATTTTTGCAAAGATATTGTTTGCCACGTCGCTCTACACAATCGTTATGCACCTAAAGCAGAGCCGGTGGGTGCATGTGGATACACGGAATAAGCCTTATATCTTCATTGGTGGACACCAAAGCTCCGGTATGTAGTGTTAATATTTAAATGTGTTTTTGCGTTTTTCACTCATCACGCTCATCTGCAAACATTAAGTCTAAGATTATGTTTGTTCACTGATTTAGATAGGAACCTGGCTGAGCGTTTGTGTATAGTAATTCACTTGTAACTTATATGAGGTCAGTGGCGCGGAGCTCAATACGGTTGCCCCATAAAAGTGTGATTGGTACTCACTTCTAAGCCGTTGGAAGGATGTGTACCGCTGATAAGCTCTTACACGAGCGAAACTCCGGTATAGTGGTGCTTTTCAAAAGAGGTTGGCCGGGATATCTATTGGACTGCAAAAAATGCGACCGATAGTGAGTAGTATTTAAGTTGTGTCGAACAAAACCCCTTACCACTTGTCGGCAGTATTCATTAATTCTAACTCACCCTACGTCCAATTTCATAGGTGAAGCCAGTGTATTCATTCTACACAGATTAGATCGTATTTTTGTGTTAATTCTACATCGCACCCGGTTTGTTGTACTGGTGTACTCATGGCCCACTGACCTAAATCGTCAACTATAGAGCCCACTTACTTGACAGATTGACCGTAAGTGATTGTGTTTATCCATTAGGATACTTGTCACTGTCGTGTAGAAAAGAGAGGGGAGAGGGATGTATTATCTGAATGGACACGATTAACAGTCACGAAAGCAAAACGGGTTGTTTCACACAAACAACTGCAACTGATATTGCCGGTTTCCACACCATCTCCGATCTGCCCTATTCAGTTGATCCTAATCCACTCTGAACAATAAGAAAGCTTGGCGAGTGTTTGAAATAAGCTCAGCTTATGAGTTATAGTACAACGTTAGTGCTTATGTTCAGCCGTCAGTCACCAGCTGTTTCAAAGCGTTGGCTTACGTGGTCGAACGTGCTTAACGTATCGCACGCACATATCACCAATTCCAACGGAGCTTACATTCATTTATATCCATTTATATAATAGAAAAACCTTTTGCTCTCTTGGCCTTCCACTCGCATACACATCACATAATACAGCGAGCTTGGGATGGATATTTCCATCACTCGATGAACTGATCTGTTATCTTAAGCGCTTTGTTTATTCACAAAACATAATGCATTAAGGTTAACTAGCGTAAGTTGAAGTATCTGTATCTAGTTGACTTTGTGATAGATTGACCAGTATGCGAAACGGTGAGACCGAACGAGTAGCGTAAATTGTATATTCGGTATATGGTGGACTAGTAAACTGTCACATTCCTAACGCAATTTACGCTAATGATTGTCGTAACCAATATACATATCTGTTTCATGAGCCAACTGCAAACTAACGAAACATAATGGGTCAAATATTTGGTCCGACAGCAAAACTTTACGTTTCATATTCACCAAGCAAACTTCAACTATGGGGATCGGTACACCAAAAAGATGTACCCATTTGTCGTCACACGACTAACACTCGGTACTGGAGTTAAGAAACAACTTTCTTGTAAGCACTCGTTGAAAGTCACTATTTTTTTGCTCAAGGGGATAATTTCAATATTCAATATGCGATATTGAGTAAAACCTAGTTACGCTTCAGTGCCTGCCCGTTCGGTATGCACCTGAACAACAATCCGTCATCGTCAAAATCTCGCGAGAAATATCCAGTACTTAAGGGCAATCACGTGCTGTCATGGTTATACCAGACTGATAGTCATTGTGTCAACTGTAGTTTAAGGATGCGCACCAGGCAGACCGGGCAGTACTGATCATTACTCACAGGCAAAAGTGGTTGAGAGTTTAAGTATGATGATTCGGTCGTGCTTAATATGAGGTCACTGGTGCAGTGATCAACATGGTTGCCCGGTCGTTGCAGAGATATGCACTTCTGATGAGCTCTAACAAGATCGAAACTCGAGTCTAGTGCCTCTCTTCGAAAGGGGCTGGCTGGAAGGTCTATCTGAATGCGAACCTTACGACCAAATGTGAGTGATGTTCAACCTACAGGTTATCAGTATGTCTCTAGATGCTAAGTTAAGATGCTGCATGTCCGAAGCATTGAGGCAGTGAACGTCACCTTGTCGTGATACTGATGATATGGGGCGCAAAAATAACGGGAGAAGGATGTGGTTCCATCCAAAAACAAATTCGACAGCAATAGTGATCAATCTCAACGAATCTCAACATTACACAGAGCACATCATAAGCTTGGAATACAAGTTTCAGACATACGTTTCGTCTTACGAACTAACAATCCACGGTATCACCCAGGTTTTTCGTTTACTTCGCCCTTCCATTAGGCACAACTTTGATGCGAATCCTCTTAGACGTGCATCCACTAGTGCGATGCGGACCAGAACCGGTAGTTGGTGAACATCTACTCCGATTTCGCAGGCGCATGGATGACCTGAACAACCAGCGAAACGACCATGTAGCGCGCGTTTTGGACGACGCTACTGCTCACTTCCTTGCAGAAGTGATTGAACGAATGGGAGAACCCGCTGCGATACTCTGTCACAAGGACCCAAGAACTTTTGTTTACCTCGCCATGCTTGGTCGTTTATTTCCACGGGCCAAGTTTATCCACATGCTAAGAGACGGCAGAGCAGCAATTTTTTCGTCGAAACGGTAACTTGACATAAATTGTGTTAGCAGTTCTATTTTCCACAACCTACGTTACAGTACCACAACCACGTCACATCCATAAAAATGACACTGAATATTATGCCTTCTTGGTCACCCAGCTGACCACGAATGCGCATTTTACATAAATAGTAGCTTTTATTTCATTTTGAATTCCACAAGGGGTATGTCATTTTGATATAAAGGCTTTGACACCACGTATCATAAACTCAGTCCACCACGCTTTTAAAATGATCCAACCGATGTCTAATACTGAGTGCAAAATTTCACAGTCGCAATGATGTTACATATGTGTAGTCTTGATAACCGTCAGTTGTATGAGGCGTAGCCTCAATATGACTGGTTTTGCAAACCTGGGTAAGTACGCGATGCTTTCACAAGATGAGCTTTGAAGGAAATTTGATCGAAAAAGTTAGTTTCTACATCACCAGGTCCCAGCTGTCACCTGACAAGCAAGATCACCTGTGGAATGGATGACGCAAAGCTGCTTATAAACAAGACAAGAGTAGTAGCAGCAAGTGAACTCAAACACACGACCATGGGACTGGTAACCACTTGTTTTCACGTAAATCTGATCATAGTTGTTGTAGCCAGAGAAACGTTTCTATAGATCCACTCCATAAAGAAGCACTAGATTCCAGCTTCGATGTTGTTAGAATTCATCATTAATGTCTGAATTGAGAGGTATATATCAAATCTGGAACCCATTATGTCGCATTTCAATAGTGCCGAGTTACCGCAATTTAAAGTTTAACCCGAACAGATTGCGTAGACTATTCGAGGTGCCCAGTTGTATTGACATGTGAAGTGTCCTGTTGTCGCCGCTAGACAATCACATGGTTAGGACGGCTCAATAAGGTTTACGTCACCGAGTTCATTGAGTCTGCACGGCACTATACACACTGATGGGATGAAATATCTTGTTCCGGTCAAGCCACATACGTGACTGCTAGAACAGTGACTGATATGCTGATCTCACAAACGCGATGACTGGAGTTCAACACTGGCCCGGGACTACTAATAATTTTCCATGAAATTACGCCGTACCTCTAGCGACAACGCTATAAGGACAATCAACATTTTTTCTATTTTCGTTAGTGAATGATCTGGGGC
The DNA here is from genome assembly GCA_013368495.1 of Paragonimus heterotremus. Taxonomy (NCBI): domain Eukaryota; kingdom Metazoa; phylum Platyhelminthes; class Trematoda; order Plagiorchiida; family Troglotrematidae; genus Paragonimus; species Paragonimus heterotremus. The sequence continues at coordinate 175,918 of LUCH01000629.1, read as the reverse complement.
AAGGATATTATATATACTACTGTCTAAAATTGTAACTGATCAGAATATCCAAAAATGATACACTATGATGTTATCGATAAGCCGTTTGACTGCGCTGTTAAGTTAAAATAGACTCAGTTGTAAAAGTCCGGATTCCTTCTGGACTCGAACCAGCAACTCGGCTGATGGGACACTTACGGCGCCCAGACAACCTGTTCTAGTCATGTAATAAATTTGTTAGAATGAAAAAATGTGTGACTGCCGTAAACTATACTCTTTTTGAGTGAAAGCCAAAGCTAACCCGAGAAAAAAGTCATGTAAGTTGATAAACTTCCTGGCGAACGAGTGAAAACCACATGGGGAGTAATGTTAGAAGCTAGAATTCGAACTCCTACGACAAACGGAAGACTGTAAAGTTCGTGAATGTGTAAAGATGTTCCTGAAACTGCGACAGATCACTGTGCCATTATACACAGATAAAGTAATCAGATAAGGAAATTACTGTACATTGTTGCTTAATGAAAATCGCACCACGTAAAAGGTTAACAAAAGAGGATATTCACTAATCCAGTGGGTACCGAGCAGAACTGCGAGAGCCGAAGAAACAAAATGGACTTTGAGGTCGAACATTTCTGCAGATGAGCCGGTGTTGATTCACAAAAGGATGAAGGTGGCGTTTAAGGTGAGACAAGCTTGGTGTGGATCGAACGACATTTACTGTACCCATCCGTGATAAACTGTTACATTTTTTGACTGTTGTATACACGTCAAAGTCGCCTGTGTGCCCCACGCTCGTGCTAGGACCCACGTGTTCTCTCTACCGTTGTTACAGCCTGTAGGGCTTTTGTTGATGGCACACGTATACGAACACAACAGTGACGGACGAAACAACCTTGAGAGGCAGGTCGTCCGGACTCAATAATAACAAGACCTCCGGTGTAACGAGGTTCGTGCACATAAGCGGATAAGTGATAAAATCTTCAGTAACGATTCTGGTGTTGCTTCGATAAATAATTTGACTGAACTTACAATCTTAATTAGAAATCAAGATTCTGTAGCTCACATTCCCGCGTTGGAGCGTTTTCTTCCACTGTTCACCCCACAAATGTATAAACGAGAAGACAGTGCGGCAAGGACACAGACACTTCCACTGACCTGCAGTCTAGGAATGGTCAACTTGTAGTGTAACCACAATCCAACCGTGAGCTTTTGAGGATTACTGGCTTGGCAAGCTTATAGGACTACCAGATCTTTCAGTTCACTCATCGATTAGCACAGTGCTCTGAAAGGAAAACGGAATGTAAGCCTTGTTTGTTCAGCGGTTGACTGGAACCGGCCGAACTACGTATCGGATTTTTCATCATATGGAAAAAGACAGATTAGTCGATTGCTACAGGCTCGGAACACATCTGAACCATCCACGTAGTTTTTATTAGACATTTTGCGATAAGCTGGTAATTAAATTGAACGTAACAAACTTTGGGCGAGATAGCTGTAGAGCCTCTGATCACTAATGATTCGGTACATTTGCGTACGAAAAACCTTTATTCTAAGCTCCCTATTAACGTAGTCCCTTAGCAATTTTGATTGTCCCTAGAATTACTGTCGCGAGTTGCAGAGCATGTAGTATTTAAAATAAAGAACGCAGGCAAACAAGTCAACATAGTTCCATAGTAGCAACAGAGCAAGTGCGTGTATGAGTAACTGACAGAAGTTTCTGAGGGCATTTGCTGTGAATGGATTGACTTGATCTCTAATGGTTTTTTGTTGTTGAAGCGTAATCGTCAGCGGATAAGAGTTGGTTCACTGTCATCAGAATATCATAGAACTATTGCTTGCTTTCAACGTCCGTGAAAGACAATCAAACTGAAAGTGCAAAAGCTTCGACTCTGCCGTTTTGGAATTGCATTAAGTTAATTGTTTTGTTCTGTGAATCGGATCTGAACTTTCCCGAAGTTTCCGGGTTTTCTGATGCAAATCGCAAAGCTGGTATCTCTGCTGGGAAAAGACTGACTAATAAGTTCGCTGATACACACAGTAAGGGAAGTCGCAAATCATTTGAAATTGCACCACGGATCAACCACCAATCTTCGGAATCATGCAGTCTGCAACAGAGTTCGAAGAAAGACATACGTTGACTTGCCATGTGGTGCAGTACATCACAGTGTTTTGTGGACAAGTTCTCGAAGAAAAATACCTGTTGGTCCTACGGAGAGTTACAACCCAAGTGACCTTGATTTAGTGACTCGCATCACCGAATGATATTTTACGTATGGTACTTCGACCGCTTATTCTGTATACGGACATACGATAATTGTGTCATTGATTGTTGATATCGTGGTGTCGGTGTTTTCCAGCCGATCTGCTTACATAGGTGTGCCGGCGTCAAAGTCCGATGCCCACGGCGTCGCTCTGCAATGCTGGCTGACCCACTACGCAGGTCAGCTAACGGGGGTCATGCGATCTCCAAGAGTACCACGAGCTGATAAGCATCATCTAGCTGACTATACTGCAATTAGTCCGGGCGATTTGGCTCATGTCTTTATTGCACACAGGCACTCACTTGCGGAACACCTGGGAACGTTTGTACGTATACTGTATTCATTGAGGGGGCCGCTTTTACTCTGGAAGGACCAGTATCAAAAACTAACTCTCAGACTGCAGAAAACCCACGTGCACTCTCAGCATATCACACACAAGACGGTCCAAAATTTACTACAGGGGTTGATATTTAGGAAAATCACTTGCTGGAACTCTATTTCACTGACATTTCAAGGTGGCTTTTCCAAAGTTATTCTTGATTGTAAATGTTGTCGGAACTTTTTAAAATAAAGCACCATCCATAGTCGGATAGAAGTGCGTTAGGGATTCTCCGTGAGTGTACAGTTCACTGCACAACACATTCTCTCGGGGTGAATTAGACGCAGCAAGCAGATGGTGTGGCCACTGAAACCTTCAGATATCTCTTTTGTGATGTATGAAATCAGGTACCTATGGTTCGCGTCTAAAGACTGCAGTAATGGAAGGCTAGCGTTACAGCTAACCATAAAAGATTACGGATAAAACGCCCCACAAATCACGCCGATAATTTGTGCGACCCAGGTTCCTGCGTGTACATGATAGTGGTCGGCGATTTGAGCAATTGTTCCAACATAGTTTGATAGGGGATGTGGCGCAGACCATCTTTACGGTCACAACATTGGAATTAACATTCGTTTCTGGACATGAAAATAACCTCATTTTCAAATGTGGCCTTTACTTGTTTTAACTAACTACGGGAGCGCCAAGTAAAAAGCGACACATCAGGTATTCAACTTGTTCATAACTAAATGGAGTCTACTCTGGAGGGCTCTCTAAATCTCAGTCCATTTTATTACTTCGTATGCATTGTTTTTGTCTGAATACGTGAATCATTAGGAAGTGATTAGTGACACGACTTCCTTAACTACTTATCAGACAGATTTTTTAATACTGAAAAGTAGAAGCAGGATTCGAAATATCTCAGTACACAGGTAAATGCAGCGCAAACCGCGTGAATCGGCTTATTCAACGTTTCACACACAATCATCAGGGTCGTTAGTATACGTAACGATCAGATTTACTAATTTGTCTAATGCATTACGGATTCTGAAAACCACACATAGTGTCTCATTCTGAACCATTGAAAGGTTTCCTTCCTTCATTCACTAGTGTTCATGCGCATAACATTTAGCATGCCGACATGTTTGTAGGTTGATTTGTCTGATTTGCAAGTGAAGGACGCCAGATGTACCTGCAAACATAAGTAACCTTTTTGAATATGAGACAGTTACATCCCTTCGATAGTTTGAACAGAACAGTTGGAAGACGAATACACTGACTCTTTAATAACAAAAATTAATAGCACATATAACTTTCAGTTTAACATTTACAACACTTGGAGAGTATGAACAAGGAAACGAACAACAACAATCAAATCACGTGACCTGAATAGCAGTCACTGTAACTTAAGTCCACGGCACCCTAAGATTCACATGTAATTGTTTTTGTACACACAACACAGGTGTGAGCGAGTTTATCACGACAGCTTTAAATTCTTAGAACCGTGGTTTGTGGTAGCACATTGTACTGGTGAGGGCTGAGGTCAAGTCCACGTTGTGGTCATCTGACAGAATGTGTCGTTCGATCGACGAGGCTAGGGGCTCACGAACCCCCGTGACTACAACGTCCGCTTGTGAGACTTGTTTGTGAACCCACTTAGGTATATATCCCTTCACTCTTGAGATCAATGATCTACCGATTCTGTCTATGTAACTGTTATCTCATTTACATGAGGACTGGTGTATACAATGCGAGTTGGCGTTGGTAGGCTACCAGGTTATTCACACCACATGACTTGATGTATATTGTTCGTTTCTATTCCCAAATTCCCCAAGTATCGTAGAAGTGAAACTGACAGTTTTCCGTGTTATTGGTTATTTGACGCCGATTAACCATCACGGGATGCTAGCAACTACTGGTGTTCGCCTACTAACTTTTTGTGTTTGATGAAGTGTGGGCATAGAACTTCTCAGGATATCGTACATTTGAAACTGAGTCTACAACTGTGAGATTACCCCCGGCTTCTTACTGTTTATCAAACAAGGCACACCCCACCACAACGTGTGCACGATCTGGTTCGGGCGATTTTGAGCGATGACCTTATAGCTTGAACACCATAGGATAGCTCAGTGAGTCATAATTGTGGATACACAGATTGACATACAGGCGCAAGGAATTTAGACTGATGGTCATGTCTGCTATAGCGATCACATTATGCGGTGGATTATTAACCCGGAAAAGCGAGTATTCCAACACTTGCTGGAACACCTCAACACAGTGGAGGCACGTCCAGAGGCCCACAGAGAGCGAATCGGGGACAGCATGGGCGACCAGATGGGCCATCGCTCAGCGGGCTCGAACCAACTGACAAGGAGGGGCAGGCGGAAAACCCCCGACAGAAGGCGCCGGTCACACACACAAACTGGGCTGAAGTGCACGTGACAGGGGCGCGGAAACTGGGTGTGTGTTGTCAACCGGAATTCTGAGGCCTAACCGCGACTGCGCGCTTAGTAAGGGAACCAGCGGGTTGAACAGTGAAGATTGTACTTTATTGGGCGCCTTTTCGCGACAATCAGATGTGTGAGCATCTTTCTGAGCTTAGTGCATCATGGTTACTATGTATGGGATGCGGGCACATGGGGATAATAGTCTTTCGGTTGGGAATGCTTAGTAGAACGGGACGCATAATATGAGGGGAAACGGAATAATTTGACAAGCCAACTGACCCGGATAAGCTGATGGCCATCTACCGCATGGTTTTGTGATTATGTGTCTGTCCTGACCTTTTCCAATATCTTCGCGTGGTGGTCAGGCTTGTGTGCTGTTTTAATCCGTCGGGTTATGCTGACTCGGACAACGGTCTTCGCAGGTTCAATCGCATCAGATTGGCCAAAGGGGAGCAGTCAAACAAAAGGCAAATGCGCTCGTTGTGGATGATGCTGGTGTGTTGTGTTTTGTTTCGACTTGATGTTTGTACTTGCTTGGTCTGGTCTTGTGTGCTTAACGTGTTTGTCTCAGCAGCAGTATTGGTCTTATGTGTGTTGACTCTATGGCTGTGTGGCCCCTTAAGCCTGCGTTGCTGTTGCAATTTGGCGTTTGATGGTGGTCATTGTTGTTGCGATTGTGTCGTGTGTGTGTGTCACCTGCTGCTTTGCACTACAGGCTTTTGAGCCAAAGGCTTTTCATCTAGAATGAACATCCACAATTGATCACAGCTGTCACATTCTCATCGAAAAGAAGCACTAGACTAGAGTTTCGCTCCCATTAGAGCTCATCAGTAGTGCATATCCTTGCCACGGTCGGGGCTAGAACTCTTGCCACGCTTTCATGAGGCAACCGTGTTGACCGCGGCCTCATTGATCTCATATTAAGCACGACCGAATTATCATATCTATAGTCAAGGGCCCTAATCGCTCTCCTCTCTAGGTCTGTGCGTTCCGACAGTATTCAAAGCTCACATAATCTATGCAAGTACAATTTAAATTAAATACCACACTGCATCGGCCGTCGCGGAGGATAAACCGAGTCACCCTATCTTCTGTTCGTGACAAGGTGGATAAGCAAAAATATGCTACTACCAAACCCTCCCTCTTCTCCTATCCTAATGACCCCGACAGCACGAATCCTAGAACAGACAGTGCTCACTGGAGTCTCAGTTACACGAAGACCAATCTGAGACAGACATGGGGAAGCAAGATGCTTTCCATTGGGACACGGAATGTGCGCACGCTACTGGGTCGATGCAACACCACAAAACGGCTGAAACGCCGCAGTGCACCACCAATCGTCATTGAACTGAGCCGCTTTGGCATCGACGTAGCAGTTTTGAGTTAGACCAGGCTTGCGGACCACGGTAAGCTCCGAGAAGCAGGTGCTGGGTACACCTTCTGCTGGATAGGTTGCACGAAAGGCGGTGCTCGGGAGTATGATGTCTGTTTCTCAGTCGCTAACCGTATCAATGCTTTGATGATAGGCGAATCGCACGGCACCAACCCCGAATCCTGTCCACCCGCCTGCGACTCGATCGAGCTAAATATGCCACATTTTATATTGTTTATGTTCCAACTGTATCACACTGATTATTTAAAGGACTAGTTCTATGATCAGCTGTCCGCCGCAATCCGGTCGGCACCGATGAGTGACCGATTGCTTGTTCTGGGTGACTTGAACGCTCCAGTTCGGCACGATTCGGTAGCCTGGCTAGGAATCCTCAGACCCTATGGCATTTGTTTAGTCAACGAAAACGGTAATCGTCTGCTCCACCTGTGTGCTACCCACAAGCTTTCTATCACAAACTCCCGGTTCCAGCTGGACGCGAGCAACATCACGATCTGAACTCACCCAAGAGGCGGTAATCATCATTCGCTTGATTACGCGGTTGTACGGCAACGTGACATTCATTAAGTGTGCATTACGCGAATGATGCGTGGCGCTGAATGCAAAACCAACGGTAGGCTAATCAGGACCAAATTGTTTATTCATGTATGCAATCCTGTGTATTGTAGACCATCCGGACATCGGCAGAAAATGGATGCCAAACGATCGGAGAACTGTGAAACGAAGACTAGTTTGCAATGTGCAGTTGCCGCTGGTCTACACAACCTTCCTGCATGCACTAACCTCAAGGGTATGTGGCAGTTCATCAAGGAACGGATCACTGCAGTCACCGGGACGATCGGTGTCGAACATCAGAAATGTCCGGACTAGTTCGATGACATTAACGCGACTATCACCAGCTTAGTACGAGAGAAGAATGCGGCGTTGGCCGCCTCCATAATAGACAAGTGAGCAACATTCTGGAGTGCACACCAACAACTGATCGAACGTGTTTGCAGAATCAAAGACAACTGGTGGATGAAACAAGGTAAGTGGGTGTGGGACTACACCGAGCGTGGATAACACAAGTAGCTTTATGATTCGATTAGAGCGATTTTCGATCCATCCGTCTAGCCTACCAAAGCACTAGTTGGTGTGGACACCGGCTGTTCGTGCACCCAGCCAGAGGACATCATGAAAATCTGGCGCAAACACTTTGATAACGTACTGAATCATCCCGCTACCATTGATTTAGTGACTGTGAACAGCCCGCCACAAAAGGCCATCAAATCTCCACTTGCTGTCGCTCCGGATTTTGCTAAAGTTGCAAAGAGTGTTCAGACAATTGCGCAATGGAAAAGCTGCAGGCGAGGATGGATTGCCAAGTGAAATCCTGAAGAATGGCAGGTCAGCCCTGGAACGTGCACTACTCCAGCTGATTCACTCTATTTGGGAGCACGAGATGATGACGTATGAAGTCAAGGATGCTGTGATAGTACTTTTGTTTAAAGGTGAAGGTAGCAAACATCAGGGCATCAGTCTGCTGAGCTGTGTTGACAATGTGCTCACAAGAATCCTCATGAACCGACTGAATGCGGACGATTTGGAGGGCCAGCGATCTCGAGGACCAGTGTGGATTACGGGAGAGTGGCAGTACCATTGACTTGATGTTTGCGGCTCGAAAAATTCAGCAGAAGTGCTGGGAATGCAACCAACCTTTGTATACCTTCTTTGTAGACATTACCAAGACGTTTGATTACGTGAGCCGCGAGGCGTTGCGGACTGCACTTGGTAAATTTGAATGTACAGGCAAGTTCGTCAATTTGGTTAGAATGCTGTAAGTGGACATGAAGACGAAGGTACAATTGTGTGGATCAACCTCTGATGATTTTGGCACTGTCACTGGCGTGAAGCAGTGTTGTGTGCTAGCCCCAACCCTATTTAGTTTATACTGGACTGTCATGCTGACAGTTGCTTTTCAGGACCCGGCAGGAGACGGTGTTGAGTTTGAATACCGGAAGGATGAGCGACTGCTGAATAATCGGCATTTCAGCTTCTTAAATCTGATTATGTATTTCGACGATGCGCATGCTTTTATTCGCAGATGACAGCGTTTTGTTCACACAGGGAAGACGAACTTCATCGACTAGCCACGGATTTCGCAACAACAGCAAACAATTTTGGATTGGATACCAACACAAGTAAGGCAATTTTTTCTTTCAGTCTTCTCTAGGCGTAGGTTCTGTTCGTGCACCTGCACCTGAAATTCGCATAAATGGAAATGCTGTCAACAGCTGCGTGGACCCGTGCTGCTTGGATAGTAATTTGTCCACCGATCTGTCCGTGGACTGCGAATTACCAACCAGCGCGGCAAAGACAAACGGTGATTTCGGACGTCTTGAAAAACGTGTGCGAAGAACCATAGCTTGGAGATGGCCTCTAAGCTCTGTGTCTACCGCTCAATGTTGTCTATACTGTAGTACAGTAGCGAAACGTTAACAATGTATCAGCGGAACGTGCGCTATCTGCGTCACTTTCATTTGCAATGTCTAAAGACGCATCCTGGGTATTTGGTGGTCAGACGTGGTTCTAAACACTCAGAAACTGTGGCGAGGTGACATAGACGGAAAGAAAGCCATGATGATGCCGAATCAGCTTTGTTGACTGGGTGACGTTCGTTGGATGGGCGACGACCAATGCAGCCGATTTACGGGTAACTGAAATTAGGTGAGCGAGATCTTGGTCATTAAAAGCTGAGACAACAAGATGTCGTGCAGCTAAGTCTTTCGCCTTATAACATTTATTTTAGATTTTCAAAAGAGTTGTCGTTGAACCAGACGGGCGTCCGCAAGTTTAATGAGCAGCAATTGCGCGGCCGTGAACGGAACCAAGCGGTACGCAAGAGAATAATCGGTGCCACGGGTTGTGGTGACATGACTATATGGCGTTGTGATGTGTGCATCCGCGAATGCGCTGGTTGTTTGGGATTAGTAGGTCATCAACGTACTCATGGTACACTGTCGGAAAAGATACAAGTACGTTGGGGTCAAGTGTGTTGTGTCAGTTATATACATGTCTACCTGTTCACATCAACCAACGACTGCCGTCGTCTGAAACTTATTTGCCCCTATTTTCAAAAACCTGGATGTCTGTGGTCTCTTATCTGTCCTTTTCTTGAGCTTTGTTCGTGTACTGTTTGGTGAATGTTTTGTCTGTTTTCTTCCAATCAAACCTTACATTCCGTTTTTCTTTCATATCCTATCTAGAGTGCACTAACACATACCCTTATACTGAACTATTCCTTGCGTTATATTTTCAACATGTTTTCCCCAATCTAGATCCTACAATTGGACCCCCTCATTGGTTATTTCTCGAGAGAAAGGGGTTTCAGTTTCGTGCTTGCATATCAGTCGGCCAATCACCATCGGCCGGCTGGACACAAATGCCTCACTCACACACCTACTGGTCTTATTCCTCCAGTTTTGCACCGGATACGTGGTGTGTGAGTAGAGCCACAAGTAGTGAAGCGCAAGTCACCTGCTGTGTTGGTTAAGCGCAGATGTCCTTTGGCTCCGGTCACTGTGACAAGCTAATCCAAACAGAATGCTACCAACCATGTGTGTCTATGCAAACTGGAAGATTGGTTAAACACTAGCTTATACCAGAGATAAAGAAATATCACATAAGACTATGAAGACTTGCTATATTTGCTGACGCTTCTGGGATAAGATACAAGTGGACTTGCCTTTGAGCTGACTATGTGACACAGTGGCTGTTTGATGAGCCATATGCGAAAACATTATGCCAGAAGTGACAACGTCTTCCTATATCTTTTGTTGACCTGCAAAAGATGCGCAAACTTTGTGATGTCAAAACGTGCCCACACCAAGCCACCCGTATAACAATGTAGAACATTATGGCGCAACGTGGCTGTTGATTATTTTTGGAGTGCATTGGACCCGGTTTACTGCCAGAATACTTCTCATCGGTATCAATCAGTAGTGTACTCAGAATGAGCAAATTTGTCATAGAAATCAAAAAGAGTCTATCTTCTCGATGTAGAAGACCAGCTTTGGGAAGTACAACTGTTGTGAGCCAAGAACGCGGTTGGCACAAGGATTGTTTATTCAGGCAAGGAACACGTGGGTTATACGTTCCAACAAGACCACAAACAAAAACGCTCATCTACGTACGGCACTGGGACAAGGTCATCACGGTTGCCACAGACGCCAATGCTCAGTTCCTTTAGGTCCCCTTACGTACCAGGAACCATTTCATACGATGCTGCACTTTGATGTTCTTTCTGATAGTTCTCCTGCGAATACTTCAATGCCAAAATACATGCTCCGGTCCCCTCACACCTGAATAACGGTAGTGTGAGTAGTATGGCACGATCGCTCCTCCTCACTACACAATCACTTGCGGTAACCACGGAATGTGCAAATTTCAGGCTATTGGGAGGTTTAAGCAATGTAGATAGCCATAATAAAACAAACGTACTACAGGTACACTGAACTGTGCATCTTGAGGTTAAACCTTGTTTGACACGTGATCATCACTTAAGGCTGTGTTGGTCAATCCGTCGCAACATTCAAGATGACTATAGCCAACAAATTTTACCAAACCACTATTGTCCATCTTCAATTTGTTATCAACACCGTCTACCCTTCACTTGTTTTGTTATAAAAGTCAAACCACACTTGGTCTTCTCTTCTTGGTCTGTTATAAGTGTGTTAACACCACGAGGTAGAAAAGACCCCGACTTACGTCTTTCGGATTGATAAAGCATATCCATCAATCTGGCCTTTACTCGATGCACCTGACTGACCTTGACAGGCGAAAAGTTATCAGTCGTAATGTTACCTCCAACGAATATCCGTTCAGTTCATCATGCATGAGTGCTGAGACTGATATCTCTGGGTTCACAGTCTTGACTAATGAACGAAAAGCACAAAGAAATCATGCTAACAGTGAAGCATACCGCTGCTTTATGTCTGGGGGTACAGTAAAAACGCTCAAGACCGCGGCCCATCAAGAGCCTAAGTTGAGCATCCCAACTTACATTCGTTTCTACCTGCTGCCTTGGTTGCTAATGCGTCGGTGATGGTCATTGGAAACCGGCCAGCTGACAGTGGGTACTACTGCTACTTTCATTTATTCTGAGGTTAGCATTCCATGGCTCAGGTCACATAGGGACACAGGTCGGTCGCCCAAGTCGCCAATGAGACCCAGACAGGACAGGGTGAACCACAAGGGTACCACTGTGAGCCGAAGGTGAAATGATATGAGGTATATGTGTGACCCGCACCAGTTCGAGGTCATCACACCAAATAGCGGTGATAAATCTAAAAACTGAATCGTAGGGCTTCACCTTTATAGCGCAAGGATGAGACAGGCTATAAAATGAAGTAAAATGGGAGCAAGTAGACTATTTCATCGATCCAGTAAAGGCAAATAAGGGAAATTGTGAGCTACAGACCGACTCGACGATGTGAGTAAAACAGGGAAGTGAATTTGCTGACAGTCAGTCAAAATTCATTAAAACTTGAGGATTGGACAGCTGCAAAAAAAGAAGTTTCGTTAGGTTTAAAGACTAGGTACTCACATGACTGCCTGGTCACGTTAATACTAGGTCTACCGACAACGTTGAAGTTTGCAGCACTGATTGACATGAATTCACTGCAGCCTGATTTGCTGAATCTTTGTTCCGCTAGGATCAGACCAACGGCCTGTTGTTTATACGACACTTGATGTAGATTGATAATTTCTTTTCCTGTCTAAACTTCTCTGAAGCACACGTGTTCAGTCACAAAGGAAAATTAGAACACCACACTTCAGTTTTTCACTAAGCATAATTTACGAACGGAAGATGCGAGTGATATGTGCAAAATGTGCAACTCCAGGGGTTCGTCAACGAAGTGGTCATAGGTTACATAATTCAACGTATGGTATATTGCTGAACAGAAGGTTGGGATTCTCTACAAGAGAAATGTGAGTTACGATGGCTTTTTCCTCGCCAACATCTGTTAAAAACTTGCTATCATTCGAAGCGAAAACAAAATCGGAACTTGTGGAGTCAAGCAAATCTCGGTTTTATTGAGCTTTTACGGATCATGTTACAGACATAATACATCAGTAAAAGGGAGCATTATAAGTGTTGCCGAAGCGTCGGCTTCCTTAGTGGTCTACTCGACTCCGCTTGTAGAGCATTAGCTTTAACGCGTGAAACATTTAAAAAATTGTCACACTCGGATGCTCGTTATAACAAAATCCGATGACAAATCAGCTTGCCATCCGGAGTGGTCACTGCGCTGACATGTCAGTTTGCTCGAGTTTTCGACACTGATTGACCGTATCCTTCTGCAAATCCCTGGTTTACTTCGTATCGACGAGTTAGTCTAATCCAATCCCTTCACAACTTATCCTTCGTGCTTTATAACGACATTTTCCATGTAGACATATATTGCATCAGTGGACATAGCATATATGTAGGAATGCTGATATGGACGCAGCGACGGGGTCATATTTCGAATGCGAGAAACTTGTACGCAGAACCTGCTATTTACAATCAGAACCAAAACTACGATTAATAATTTGTCTATCAGCCAAGCAAGTCGGTTTATGCAAACGTCACCTGGAATTCTGCTCACCGTTTGAACTGTCTTATCTTTTGCGATCGCACTGTCTGGTAAAGTCTTGAGCATTTAACACCATGGAAATTATAGTAATGCCTCACTGCTGTAGACCAGGACCAGGTATCACCAACCTTGATTATTTTCCATAGGGTGAAACAGATTTTGAACGAACAATAGTTTGCGATTGTTTTCAACCCACAAATGTTGTCACAGTATTCACGATTAGCTTTATCGATCCGACTGGCTAATTGACCACTCTGATCGTCAACAGTAATCAAAACCAAACAAGTCCCCAAATGTAGTTTCATCCACTTTTGTGTCCACTCCTTAAACCAACCAAGTTTGAATGAAAAGTAACTGATTAGTACCCATCTGTTCTCCGGAGTACAGTAAATTTGTTCGGAGAATCCACGGATGGCGCTTATTCTTCGGTACAACGAGAATTCCGGACATTCATTCAATTATTACTCTGGCAACCGTAATGTGAGCGAACTAGTTGTGAAATGACCACGCCCTTCTTTTTAGTCGCGTGCAACCAAATCACCAAAAATTACACGAATCGTCCCAGTTCAGACGATACTGAGCAGGTGATAGCTTTTACCCGTAACGCAAGGTTTGTATCTCAGGTGTGCCATTTTAGTCCGAAGAGTCCCTTTCGGTCCATAGAAGGTGCGTGCGTATGGTTGAGTGGACCAAGCGTTTTGATGGTACATCGTATGAGATACACCAGAATTCATCTGTGACCCGTTTTAAGTCCACACAGATTGTGTCACGTGACTTTGTTTAATTCGCGTGTGCATGGTTGTCCGCGTAGTTATACCCGCATGGTACAGAGGACAGGAGGCACGGCAGTCATCGACAGAACAGTACCCAGGGTCTATTGACCGAACTGCATCCACTAAAAACAAGTCTTAAGTAAAAGACGATTCAACACAGGACACACGAGCACTGCGCCGTCCGATGTATTATCCTCAAAAATTTCACTGCGTTGGCATCCAGTGCGAAATTAAAGTATGCCAAAACCCATTGTTTAAAAGATGGGTAGGAACAATTGACATCGGTTAGTTGGTCCGGACTTGATACCAAAATGTCACAAATCGCATTTGCAGCTCGCTGCACTTTTATGTGCACAGACCCAATATCCACCAACTTTGAATGAACGAAGTGGTTCGTGAGTGATTGTATTACCGATAAACAGTGTTATGATTGGTCAGTTTGTGGTAAAAGAGAGAGGGAGAGAGCGAAAAGTATAATTACAATGCCCACATTCCTTCCACCACTATCAGAGGGACACACAGTAGTACACAGCATAAAGTTGCACCTGAAGATATGGATGATAGAGTGATGATATACATCAGGTCTAGCCAGTATCAGAGGCGGGTGACTGAGACCAACGCCACAAGCAGTCGTGAGCAGCTGATATACTGAAGTGAGCCAAGCGTTGCTGTTTTCAGCTGGTCGCGTCGCGTAGTCACCAATGCATGAGTCGTAACGTTTGAGTGGTGACAAGTCAAATTGAAGGGAGCGCGGATGATCGTATGCGTGTACGATTTTCTGTCACTTACGTCTATCAACGAAACGAGGGCATGTGTGAGTTGAAGCAAGGACAACTGTGGCGAGTGTTGTCTGTTATTGACCAACTGATCGATCTTGGTGAATGGCAGCGGCAACATCACTTGTTTCCCAATCCAGACCTATTGTGCAATCTTTGTTGAAGACGACCTACTATTGAGTAGTAGGGGGTTTCGGTTTTTCATGCAAATTGAACATAATCTACAAATGATCGCAGCTGTCGCATTTTCACAGACTTTGCAGTCGGCCTCACATCTGATAATTCAGTCATACCTAAAGTGAGGTCAACGACACAACGGTCAACACGGTTACTTCATAAAACCATGGCCTGGAGTTCTAGTCTCAACCGTAGCAACGAACACTGCTTAGTTAAGCAATCACCTTGCCACTTAACTGAGCCCTATTCTTTCAGGCTCGGCGTATTGACTGCCAAAACTTAAAGTTGACAATCGATTGGAATGTGGAAGACTGATGTACAAACCATGACCCCGCCATAGGAAGTTAGATGGACGTTGAGTCTCAACGATGAGTAATCAAACGAACGTACAACCATTCCCACAATGTGAACTGGTTAAATTTCACTTCATGTGTTTAGCCGTTGTCTGATCAAACAGGATGAGTTAGCTGACAATTCTGAATCACGTTATAACTAGTTCTGTCTATAAAGACTGACCGCTAGAACAGTTACCAAAACTATAGTCTTACCAGGACAACGGGATATTCCGGATTGATACGGTTCCGACCGATAGGTAAAGCACATTAAGTGAGTTTAGGTGACTTTGGAACGTGAAGATCTCCCTTGAAAAGGGTGGGTTCGCACCGTATGCACTGTTCATTACTTGTCTAACGGTTCAGGGTGGTCGGGTAACGTTGTCTAGTTGGGTGGTGGGGTGACAAACATGGTGTCGGTTGAATCTACCACCAATCCATCATACGTTCGATTTTCCAGGTCAACCAAGCTCACTCAGAATTTCGTCGGTCGCGAGGTCACACAGCATGTGAAGTATAAAACTGTGATTACAAACCATCACCAGGTTTTCAGCAGAAAAAATACGTCACATCTGAAGTCAGAAACGTCCTAGGTCTACAGTGCATCTGAGTGTATATATGACTTCCGGCGGACTAATGGACACAGTAAACAAGCGGAGACGTGATACATACACTGATACTGCTGCGTACATCATCACAATGCAAAATCGCTGCTAGTAAAACCATATTATTGAATAAGGACACATCTAAATTTAATCAGCTACACTCTTGTCGGTGGGGCTGAAAGTTTATCGGGAAAATTCTCTTTGCACTTATCACGTTCCAGAATAACTGTTAACATTCATCAGTTTGTCTACAGTCAATTCAAATCCATCGTAGGCCGGTGAACCTGTCTTGCCAGCCTACTTTAATCTTCCTTGGATAGCGAAGACGAGGCAATCCGTCTTGTTCCCTAGATTTCATTAACGTTTTCAATTGCATCAATGAGATCCAGCTTTCTTCTTCTTAAACAGCACGGTATTATACTCTCTCTTTCGCCCTCTCTGGTGTTTGCTCTGCGAATAATTTCTAACAGACACACTTAACCGGTCAAGCGGCCGCCTCGTTCGGTGCGAATTCAGACGTCCCTTTTCGTATGGTTGTTTTTCCGAAAATACTTTCGTACCAGCTGAATGGTTGTTTCAAATTATTTATTTCTACCGAGGCAAGCAGATGAAAGAATTCGGAGTGGAACTGCTAGACGTAGTTTACTGCTACGTCCTGCAAAAAGGATCTTACCTAACTGATCAGCTGATCTAACGCACATTACTTATCGCCTAATGCGTCCAAATGTGTTGAGATTTCATTCTCATTTCTTAGAGGAACGAATTGTCAGCAGCGTTTTGCTTACTATCCACAACCATAAGTTGAATTGAAGGGCTATTTCCAGATCACAATCCTCGAAATAACTAGGTATGGTTAAAACTCACGGTTTGACAAAGTCTCATCATGGTAGAAAAAGCCTTACCAAAATTAAAGCTTTCATGTCACATGTGTTGCACGTAAATTTCTTTTCAACCCTGCATAATCTAATTTTCCGTTTTGGTTAACGCATGCACACATTCTTATCATTTTTATTGTTGTCCGTCAATTTCATCTGTTTGCTTAGGGATTCATGAAGTACTTGTCTGAAGGTGTCGATATTGATCATCTCTGTTTTCAAGTTATCCATTATTTTTCATCAGCACATTGTTTTGTAGGTCATTTGATTCTGAATGCTTGGCTCATTACGTCATTTCTAACGGTATGGCCGCACTGTCAAATAAGCCAATTACAAACCCATCTAAGTTTGTGCACGTGACTATGGTTATTCTAATTTTCCTTACTTAACGTGGTTTGCTACTAAACCCTTATGCAAGAATCACCAAAGAACTGACTGTTAAACTCAGCGGAAATTTTGTTTATTTTGTCTACTTATGCAACTGTTTGTGTGAATGCTGAATACTTCTTTTCTGACATACATAAGGTAGTTGCTTGGTCTGATTTGGTTCATTGTAGGTTCACATGTTCATAGTTTTACTTAAGAGAATGAAAGATCACATATTTGTACGTTCCTGTCTCCGGCTTCACAAGAAAAGAAAACTTGTCAGACGGTTCGTAAACGTAAGGAAAGCAGCTTTATGGCATGAAAAGTAACTACGAAGGAGAACAGTCGAGGGTAGCTTGCTAAAACAGTGAATCAATACACTGATACAATTGATACGCATACAGACAGACAAGAAAAAAAGCAGGTGAGCAACCAGACAGAGATAAATATCAAGTGACGTGTGGGGGTGATTTAGGGAAGTGGCTGAGAGAACCAGGGTCATGGTTGCACTTTGTCTATATGGAGATGAAGCATAGTGTTGTACATAGCCAAGTCAGCCATGAACACAGAGTTAGTATGTTCCAAAATGTATTAGTAATAATGGGAAAGTTCTGCATGCATAGCAGCCTGCCCATTTATAAATCAAGCCTGAGTGAATGACCTTTAAATCATTCGTTCCTGTTTAGTGAGGAAAGAACTTCTGGTGAGTGACTAGACATGTGTGTGGTCTAAATTGTCATTCAAGTACCCACACCTCACCATGAATTAATCCAATATTTTTAGACAGTCTCAATTAGGGCATGTTATATGTTCCATGACCTGTCACTAATCGGTCCCATATCGTCCACATACTTAGATTTACTGCTGTCTGTGCTCTCATTGTCAGAGCCGCGCGAACTGCAGATCGGTCTCAACCGTCTGTTAGCAGTACTGTTTATGATGATCCACAAGAGACCAATACAGAAAAGCACTGTCTACTGAAAACCGTTTGTTTGAAGCTGTGTCCGGTCACATGACTTTTAAGGTACCTGAACAGTTGTCCCACAAAGTTGTTTGCTGAATTTTCGTAACTACATAAACTCACGGAATCAGTTGAAAACTACAGAAATCTAGGTAGACCGAATCAGTAAGCAATTGTACGTCGGCGGCCTCGGCTTCTAATCGTCACGAGTAATTAGTGAAACCGAAACACAAAAATGTCATGTGTTTTGTTGAAAAACTTATGTTTATCTTTCTCTACTATCTGGTTTACTCGAAGAGATTTTCATTATCCTTGTCACCTACGCATTTCACATATTTGAATGCTTTATGCTTTTTGATAGAGGGAATAAAACTAGAGGGAGTTATGAAATGTTACCAACTCTTTGTGTAAATCCGCCTTTATCGATTAACCATATAACACAAATGACCGCTAACTCGATCAAAACCTGCTGCTCCGGAAATCGGGGCCGAAATGTGAGCTGGTTCACGTTGGGAACTCCTCCAATCAACCGTCATGAAAGTGTTTAGAGGCACATCTTATGTCAAAGCTGGCAAATCGTATCGCGCAACACCTATCGATCTAGTTTCAAGTATGTTATGATCTCTTTGATTGTGCCAAACTACGGATGGAATCGAACGTCGTCCGTTTCAATTGAGACCGGAATAGTTCGACCTACACTATGCGAGACAGACTCGGTGTCGGTGAACGGTTCTGTGTTATTCTGACTAGCCAATCAGATTGCGGTTGTACGGTTGAAAGACCCGTACATTTCAACACTGTGATAACTGTCTTTTTTCTCGTTTGCCCGTTGACGCGCCCACGACCTGATTCGTTCTAATGCTATGCTTGCCGTATACGGCCGTCCAGTCTGAATCACTCTTCATCCTGCCTGCTTAATGTGGCAGTTGCCTGCCGTATAAATTCGGATTATGTGTGGTCTATTTTCAACACGTTCGCAATAACTAACGACGTTCGCGCCATCTTTTCTGGTTGGAATTCAAGCTGTTTCATTGAGCACGTAAGTGGGACGAGAACGATCCAACAGGACGTTTGTCAATTCTCTCACCCTTCCCTCTTTGTTTACGTCCTCCATTACTCTCAGTATTTTGGTCACAAAATCAACCGGTTGTCCACCGACATTCTTTCGTTAAAGAAAGCGTCATGACTCTCACCATTCACTATTCCAAGTGGCTCACTGTCAGCATACCAGTAGAATGCCGCTTCTCGTAGCCAAATCTATATAAGGTCATCGTAATGTCGTGCTGAGACTCAAAGAAGATTATCTGAAAATTGAGCGATGTGCGACGAAAGCACATGCATGCATTGGAAACAACTGTCTGTTAATTGAACAACACCGTTGGAACACGAAAACTGGTAGATGCAAGCATTTCGTATTGACTCATCAGTGCCAAATTTACAATAACATGAAACGGTTTTTTTGATATCGAACAGTTAGGGGTGGGTAGAATGGATAGTTGATTGATGGGTTAGGAAAGGTCGCTAAGTCCAGGGCAAGGTCAAGCTCACGAACAATTGCTTCTGAACACACAGGGCCGGTTTCAGTCGATTGGTTGCGACAGCCTCAGCAAACCGCAAGAATCTTGGACTGGGATGACGTAATAAGATTCTGAATGCACAAGCCCGATCGATGACGTGACCAGTGGTCAGGATGTGTCTAGCGGCTGCGGACACTGGTTGTTTGCGTGTTTCAACAACATTGCCGTTCTTCGGTAATACTGAATTCTGCACCCATTTAGGCAAATGTTCCTTCACCTTGGAAATCAAGCATCTCTCGGTTCCGCCTATGTAACTTTCTTTGGAGTTACACGTAAATTGGTAGATACAATGTGAGGTGGCACCGACAGGTTGATCTTCTTTGATTGAAGGCCTAGACAGCTTCTGGGTTCCAGTTAGTACAGAAAGTTCGGCTGCGTTGAATGTTCGTTTAATCGAATTAATCAGTCTGCATTGTTTGGTGCATACTGCAATCGCTTTTAAACGGCAATTCTATATAAACCTTCTTCTTTCCCACATTGACTACCGGTTCGGGTGGCGGTTTCGGTCTACTGTGCCTTTCTGTGAACTCTTTTGGGTAACCATTTGGTTGTAGTACAGTCGTGAGCAACCCTAATTCCTCCACAAGACTGTCTTGTGTACAGATTCGTCTTGCGTGTGTGAATAGTGTATTCACTTGGGAAAACAAAGACGATTAGAAAAAACAACTGATGGTCCAGAAGAGACCAATGAAGAAGATCACTGTCTACTGAAAACAGTTTATTTGTAGCTGCGTCCGGTCATATGACTTTTGAGGTACCTGAACAGTTGTCCCATAAAGTTGCTGAATTTTCGTAAGTATATAAACTCACGGGATCGGTTGAAAACTTTACAGAAATCCAGATAGACCGGATTAGTAAGCAATTCTACGTCGGCGGCCTCGGCCTCTAATCGACACGAGTAATTTTTAAAACCGAAACACACGAAAATTCGTCGTTTTAAATTACTATAGCGACGAATTCCTGTTAAAACTTGCAAATTGTTGCGCCGTGTGGCCGGCTTGAGAAGCAAGGTAGCTCCTGAACTTGTCAAGATATCGTTTCTCACTGATTACACACGTGACGATCGATATCCCTATCAATTCCTGCGACTGTTGAGAAAAAAAGCAAGCTGAGGGTGACGAACAATAACCTCAGACGTACAGCGATCGCACATATCAAAACTGCACACATCCGACTGGTGGATTTGCGTGAAGCACATTACCATCTTCTTCCCATCGTAGAAAACTTGTCATTATGCGGTAGTATAGTGTTTGTAGAAGTCACGTAAGAAGCCTGCTGAAGAACCAATTCCAATGGGTTCCAATAAGTATGTATTGAACTGTTCTTCAGTACAGTTGAATTCTTTGTAATCAGAAGCCTTAGTCTTGGTATCTAGATTATGAAATACCATCATACAGGCCAAAGTGTATTTATGTTGAAGCCCAGTTTGAGAGCATAATTGATCGGTTATCAGATCTTCAGCCAACTACTGCAGACATCTTAAGCTGACTTAAAACCGAACTCACTGATATAGCTAATGGGTTTATCATAACTCCGATCGTTTACAGCTGCAACACACAAATGATAGATAGAGTAAACCAGTGGCATAGTAATGGTAAAATATGTGGCAAAAGGAAACTTTCAGCAGTCTTATTTGTGTATCTGTATTTCTTAAACCAAAGTTCATCACTGTTATTATCACTCGTTTTAGACGTCGTCTGAGTGTGGGACCAGAATTTGCCCTCATGCGGATCTGGAATGGAATGGTGAGACGAATATTACTGGCTTGCCAGCAAATCGGTCCGGCGCGTTGTATGACCGTCCGTTATGAACTGCTGGTGCTCGATCCGGAACGAATGATGCGTCACGTGTTCGGTTCGTCCAATAGTCCCCAGTGTGTTGACTCGTTAAAAATACTCTTTTGGGTTCAGTGTTTATCAACTGAAAGTAGTATGTTGATGTTATTTACAACAGAATGATGCTGAATATCACTTCTACGAAATTTGAAAAACAAAACTGAACAAGCTTAATCATTGTATATCTGTTTATCTTTCCTAAAGTCATGACGCAAATACGGTCTGCATTCCTTAACTAATACTCGTAGTCGGGACTACCGTAACAATAAAAAAAAACATTGCCGAATAGCTTGTTTTGAAAACGGAGTTGCGTCGCACAAATTGCTGCCGATTCTCCAATAAGAATTTTCACACCATTTTTGTCCATGGCCATCACTTTTAGTTAAGTCATATGTATAGCCAGCAAGAGCCCTTCAGTAGGCTCACATTAAACGGTACAACAGATACACATTCTGATGTAACTGTACTGTGTGATGATTGGCTGGTGAGCAAACGCCAGGCATCACGTGTTAGTGCGTCTGTTTAAACTGTGTTTCTGTCGCTGGTTCGAATCCAGCCGGAGGCCTAACTTTTCACAGTTGGGTCTCATCTAAACTGTGAACACCTGTAGCATGTGTTGTTTTGGAATGTGAGGGCAATAGTTGACTGAGAGTTAGAGCAGTCCGAGTGACAAGGTGGTCCGCCAGAATGCGCGCTTAATTCTGGGTCGATAGTGAAATCTCCTACCACCGGTTAACCGTCTTTACGACTACTTGGCAAAGATGAATAAAAGTCTAAACAGTGATGAACACATATTATATATATATATATATATATATATATATATATATATCGATGTCAGTTTGGGATGTCTCAAGTGGATTTCCACGTGGGACAGGGTTGCATGGCCAATGTGCAAATGAGTAGGCTAGGATTGGTTAGCTCCTACACGGTGAGGTGACGCGATTCCGCCAAGTGTAGATAGTGGCACCTAGTTAGTTTGCCCAGACCCAATTACCTGGGATAACTTAAACTGACATCGGGACATTTCAAATTGAAAAAAGTATAGAATATTTCTAATGGGTTAACAATTAGGCATTCAACGAATGAAGGCAATGCTGCAAAGTATTACCGCTTCCGAACGTGTTCTAACAGAAACAACTCTATATCTTCCAAGCAGTGAAAAACACGTACTGTTCTGCCAGTGTTTATTTTCCTCGGTATCGAAAATAGGCCGTCGACTTATAATGTGCATAAGCAATCCGCCAAGCAATCTACTTTGGTCTACAACTTGCTGCTCTACTCATAGCGCATAATAACCGATTTGATAAAAGATCTGCATAAATTCACGCATGCAGGTATTTTTAGTATGAATCAGATGAAGTTTAGTACTATTTGTTCATTTTTGTCTTACTTGGTAAATGTTTGGATAGTGTAATATATTTTTCGAAATACAAGTAATCATTATGAAATTTTTACGACACTTTAACCGTACGTCCTACATTATTTACATTCGAGTGCTTCTACTGTTCATACCACATTTTGTCAAGATTTCCTTGGCCTACCATGGAATCCACGGGTGCTGGAGCACGAAAAATGGATTTGGAAAACTTCGAACTTGACCAGGTAAGATAAGTCAATCAATCACAATGAGGAGTTCACTGACTAACATTGGAAGTAAGTCGATGTAGATTTTGTTGCTGTAGCCAATTCGTCGAAAGTGAACAGTCCATCGGCAACCTACACTATCTTAACGCAAACGCTCGATTGAGCAGTTAACCAGTATCAGGATGTCCGGCTGCTTCCAAACTGAGCATTTCCTGCAATTCGAATTCAATCAGGCCACTTAATCCTGACAATGTCTGGTAATTCTGGCACGGTAAAACATTATGTTTTTTCCCATTAACTCAACACAAATCACACGAATTCATTTGCTGATATACTAAAAATAGTTTCAAGAAAGTTGGGAATATTTCTACGAAGCAGTTAATCTTTTTGACCTCATTTTTTGTAGAAAGAAAGGAAGTTCATCAAACACTTTGTTAGGAAAAAGAAATCTTTCCAACTGTAAATAATTTTGTTTGGGATGTTGTTCATCAGTCTCCTATAAACACTATGTGCGCTTGCAATTTAGCGTTTATGGTACATTAAGTAATAATCCGTAAACCAATATTTTTAAACCTTGTACAGGTTCGTTACTAAATATACTTCCTGCCAGAGCATGAGAAAACACTAAGAACTTCTTGTTAGAACCTATGGAAGCAATGCTTCTCTCTGAATGCTATCCTTCAAAGACAGACATTGAACGGATGGTTAGTTAACCCCTGCCTCAATTTCAGCTAGGTACAACTCGCAATAGCACCAGGATCGTTGATCTGTGCGGTATTTTTTGCAGGTAGATTACAACGCAGTTTCGTACTCGGCAAAGCACGACGCAGTCAAAAACCAGACTTAACGATATGCGGGAAAACCAGGGGCTGGGGGGCGACTGTTGGAAAAGTGTATATACACTCTGCGAGACATGTCACCGAAGAGGCGGTCGCTACACTACTACCTAAGATGTGGATACACTTCAGCTGTGGAGAATAGTGTTTGCTTTCGTGGCTGTGTAGTTCCGCAAACCTTGTAATTAATGTCTGACAATAAACAACTTCCCAGGGCAAGCATCTTTTGCGGTTACAGTGGAAATGTGCTTACACATGGTATCTAAATGAGTTTGATCTGGATAAGTGGTCACTAGAGCAAGATCACCAAAATCCTTGATTGTATCAGTAGAATCGTGTTTATCAAGAGTGTTAATAATATTTGAATAAAACAATGAGAAGACGCAATTCATGTGATGTTCTCCGGAGTAACATTTCGTACATTCTGATCACACATGGACATGTAACTAATTTTAAACGAGTCAAAATTCCACAGAGCGGAAGTCACGGCTTAAGGGATTAAACAGACAGACACCGAAATTGAAAAAATAAAAATTGTGGGAATGCTGACTACCAGGGTAGCCGTAGTGTCAACACAAATTGTTTTTGAACACACAGGGGGAGGACTGTGACGTTTAATGGCCAAAGCCTCAGCAAACTGGAGTATGCGTTTCCGGTTGCTCCGAAAGATCGCTGAGAACGCGTCAGAAACTTTGACTATGTGTCCTGTCTGTATTATTTGCCTTGCAACGGAAGATGCGGTGTGTCCTCCATCGGCATCTATACAAGCTCCTGGTATATCTACCTGCTTCTCCAGCCATTTGGGTACATGCTGCTTGATACGAACAGCTAGTTGTCGGTTTGTCCTCCCTATGTAGCTCATAGTGCAGCTACACGAGTATTTGTATAAACTGTGTATAAACAGTGGAGGAATCGAAAACGATTTGTGATAATGGTAGTTCTTTCAGAAAAAGTTGTGTATTTTGTGAGAACGCAAAGAAATTTTGTATTGTGAGCAGGTATCTAATCTGGTTTGCCCAGTTTTCTACGTACTGTCCCCTTTATGTTTATTTAGGTAAACTATGATGGCATAGAATACACTAAGTGAACAATGCAGTGTAACTCAAGAAGTGCACTCTATTGTTTATTCATGATTCTTGTTTTGTGCTGAAAACTGAGGAAAACTTCCAAATAGCGCACAGATCCTATATTTACCCTGATACGTTCTGCAAAGTTTGTCGAGCAGAATTGTAAACTGCTTCGTCCGGTTTTGCGAACCATTTTAATGGTCATAACAACTGTCTGAATGAACTTGTCAATGTCTGTCTCGTTCTTGTTTGTGAATCACTTGTTAGGTTGCTAATGGATAATAACTGAACAAGGTATGAATTACGTTGAGTGACCGCTTTCATACTGTTGGTTTATTTTCTCCGTCAACCAAATAGAAAAACGGATCGTTTTGTGTCTGTCAACTTCCAAAGAGTGATCTAGAACGATCGTTCCGCACTCGAATTAAGTCGGCCACTAGAACAATAGCTCACGGTCCTTCACTCCCAAAACAAATTACTATGTAGACATATTTATATGTAATATAGCCTTTAGCAGAATTGTTTTTTATATTCTTACTACATTTCGCATTAACCTGACATTCCTTATAAATTCCCTAAAACATTCCTAGTTACAAATTGCCTTGGTGTATTCTGCTAAAGAGTTGATCATATTTAAGTTTTCTCATCGTGTACACACCACCATCACGTTTTTTCCCTCACCCTATTCTACCGTCCAAATTCTCACGAAGATCACTGTTGTACTCACTAAATGGTGGGATTGTATGCTGTCAAGTCGGCCTATTGTTCTGACTATGCATTAAAATACAGGTTAATTTGCTTACAAAGCAAAGCAATATTTGTGAATTCAAGCTTTGTTTGGAAGTTGCAGTTAGTAGATTAGCTACTGTCTCCCTTAGGCGATGATCAGGCGATCTGAGAATTACTCACAAGTGTGGCTGGGAGTCAGTATATAGTGAATTGTCATGCTTAATATGAGGTCGGTTGAGCAATGTTTAACACGACTGCCTTGCGAGAATTTGGCTGGAGTTTGAATCCAGACCGTGACAAAGAAGTGTACAGTAGCGATGAGTTCCACCAACAACGAAACCCGTATCTTTCGCATCTTCTCGAAGGGGGTTTACTAGAGCGTTCATGGGAATGTAAAAGGTACAATCGTTTGTGGATTACGTTCAATATATTGCAAAAAGATTTGACCTCATGCTTAATCTTAATAAGTAAAGTTTGTCACTGTTGGTTTTTAAGTAAAGACCACAGTTCACGTGCCACACGAGCAAAGATGCTGGTCGTAACTAGTGTAGTGAAGATAAACGATCGTAATATACTACTCATACCACTGTTATTCGGTAGTAGGACAGGAGCATATATTTTGACGTCGAACAAGCTGCAAGAAAAATGCAAGAAGGAACATCGGAGTGCACCATCGCCTAAAATGGTCTGTGCTACTTAAACGAACTGAGCATTGGCGTCTGCGGCAACCGAAACGGTCTGGGGCCGAATACCGCGTGCAAATGAGTGGTTTTGTTTCTGGTTTTGTTTAAATGCATAACCCATGTGTTGCTTTATTGAATAAACGACCGTGTTCTTGGATCACAACACTGGCTTAGGCAGCCGTACTGGAACATCATGGTGTCGACGGTGTGCACATGAGATAGAGTGTCATAGTCGACTTGTAATGGTCATCGGAATAGACATAATTTTGCACCTGATCCTCCTTGAGATGCTAGCAGGATATGCCACAAGAATTAGGCGTTTTTCACTTTGATCTGGGCAACGAAGTTAACTTGGTTAACTAACGTGGCGAGGGTGATAAGTTTCGCTGTCAAGGTGTACAAACGGACCGGATAATGTGGACTAAATCTGTCCGATAAGTGCTTCGGGTCGTGACCAAGTCGAGATGAATCCTGATTAATGGAAGCTTAGTCTAAATGTAACAGTATTATGCTACCGTCTGCCATGCAGCTGTAGATGTCTATTGAACCCTGTTTATTTCCTAATGTGAGCGGTATGACATATTCGGGCTTTTCATTCGCCCCAACCAACTGGGTCAAACAGAACCTTTTCTTGTCAGCAAAAGCAATATATGGACTGATCCTTAAAGTGAACCTGTCAACATACCTACCCGAGGGGATTTTTTCTCACACAGTTATTTATATATTCAAAATCTAGTTTTAATTCTACCTGGAATCAAAATGTACGTTTCCAGTTTATTATCTATCGTCATTTAAACCATACGAGAGTTTTATCTGAACCAAACTACAATTATAATTGTCACTCGCGCCGCACTCTTTTACTTTCGTTGGCTATTGCACTTCATTGTCTCAAACGATGAAGTCGGTCAGCCATTTGTGTATTCGGCTTCTAAACGAGCACGCATCCACCAGGTTTCTGGTGATAGTTGATCCCATTGACTACCGGCAAGGTCGTAGACAACTATTTTGACCTAGTCAGGTGCCATCATCACCACGGACGCCGAGGGATTCACACACATGACTCACGAATAAGCGTCAGATCATAGTCGAGAAAATGAAGCGGTGGCCACCGGGATGGCAGGAGTTTCTGTGGTTGTCGTGCGTCCTTGTTTGCTAGGCTGAAATCGCTCAGTGACATGTCCTTCTAATGTAAGTGTGAAGCTTCCATTAAGGCCAGATCTTTGATCTCAGTGGGTCCGGCATACCTTTCTTTTTATCAACAGCTTAGAAAGTAACATAGAAATTCAAGGTATTGTAAGCATAGTGGGATAACTGGCTGTTGAATAGTATTTGAGGACGTTTCTTGAGTTGTAGTCATGAAGTTTCAGGTGACCCTTCTTTTAAGATTAACAACCAGTGAGTTCACTGCGTCAGGTAGACAATTACCAGTTGTGCGCAAGCAATACAGAAATCTAGACTACGCTGGTTATAAAGAGTCGGCGTTCGGAAAATTTTGATGTCTGCTGGAAGACCTCATTGTCGTGCTCTGTCTGGGCTACGTTTGTGCATCTGAATCTAAGCGTTGATATATAAAATTGGCATAATTAATTACTGGTCATATGTGCATGTATTGTCCTGTCATCAGCGAGCACTCGCGCCGCAAGTATCACCTAGCTAAAGTGTTGCAATGCCGTTGACTAGATTTAGCTCTCTATTTATGATTCACTCAGGGACATGTTTTGTATATTTGCGGCATCTATACAAGTACTACTTGCTGACTACTTTTCAAACTGAAACAATAAATAAGTCGGTTAAATACCATTCGAAAAGTGGGTTCTTCCAAACTTCGTCCGATAATATGTACAGCCATAACGTTGTAAATTCTCTAAAAGTTTATGTTTGCGAAAATGATCAGCAAACTGGCTACTACTGATCTTCGTTAGTGTGCTTTCCAAGGTTGTTAGTAAACAGCTTCACCTGTCTTGTTCACTTCATTCTATCAACACCAGATAAAAGATATAAGGTTTGGGTTTACTGGATTGCATTCTTAACTTGAACTACGCAAACCCAGCAATATCGCATCAGTTCTTACGAGGTTACGGAATCTAACATAGCTTAATCAGTCTATTGGGAGATTACTTCACTGACAGAGCACATATGCAAACTTCAGTGTCGTTATGTACTATTCATCTGACGGCTAGGCCTGACCTATTCCAAGGGGTTAGCCTCTCTAATCCTTGGTTACGTAGGCGAAAAGTCCTTGTCAGAAAGAACAACGCTTTACAAGTACACCGATGTGGTTAATCTCAGTGTAACTAAATATGACTAATGTAATGAACTAATGACCAAACGTGGGAGCTTTGAAATGTGCGGTTGTTTCCTCATCACTTCTTCCTAGCAATAGTTATCAAAAACTGACGAAGCAGAGTCTGCAGCTACATACACAGTGTAAGTCCATTTTCAAAAGTTATTTGTCATATACATGGACGTTACTATATGCTGTAGCACACACTAGACATTATACAGTAATTATATTTTGATAACGGTGCGGAGACTATTTTCATGTAGTTCACTTGAAAGGATTTCAGTTCGAATCTACGTTTCATTATCACTCGCGAGCTTTCTTATCCATTTCTCCATTATTTGAATCCTTTTAAGAAAGAGTTGACTATCGAACAGATCTGTAGCACACCTCATCTAATGCACCAACTGTATACGCGCACATGTTAGTAATATCACTGAAAACTTTCAACTGAAATCGTGTAAGCGGTTTCCAGCCAAAATCCTGAGTGACGAACTCCTTCCAGTTTCCCCCAAGATACTGCACAAGTTCGTACGTAGCCAAGAAGCTAACGTGTCTTAAACTCAGTTTATTGAGATTGCTGATCGACTGAGTGCTTGGATGCGTTATCCTTATGTTATAAAACCCAAAATATTTTGGTTCTATTTCTAATTCAAAAATTTTAACCGATTGCTGAACATGCGATGGTCTTCATAGCTGAAAACACATCTTCCGGAGTGTACAAAGCAAATTACTGATCTGATGAATTATCATTTACTGGTCCTAGGGTAATGGTTATGGTGTGTGATTGTTTTCTCCTAATTAGTTGCTTCATTATACATTGTACTAAAAACAGTTCATATTTTCCGTACTATCTAGGTTTGACAAAAGCACCGACCAAGTATTGCAGAAAATTCACACAAAGTCCTTGTTTACTTGGTTACGTGAAAGTTCTCATCCACATTCCGATTATATTTATCTAAAGGATCAAATACGAAACCCGATACTCTATAGTTTGGGATACGCCGACTTGGGCCTGCCGCCAGATTATGGAAATTTGTCTTGGGAACAACCTCAGATTGAACAGTGAAAACCGCAACATTTTCGGTGCGAGGTGTAATGAAGATGGGAGCTACTTTATGACACAAACGGCGGTGACAGTGGTCATAACGCAGCAGAATGACTGTTCCTCAACTTCCACAGATTGTAAAGTTACATTTTTGTACTTTTTGTATTGGTACGAGTTGGTTACATCTTCTCCTTCCTTAACTGTGTACACGGTTAGTAGTCCTGGTCAAAGGCTAAGATATGATCAGTGGTCATCGAAGGTGCTCGTGTGTACTAATTAATCATTCTGAAATGAAACTAACCTTTCACACCGAGGAAGATAAAGCAAGTATCTGTGTTGCTTGGAGATACACTGAAAGTTTAGGTTGAACTTTTGGACAACGAAATGCACTTTGCTACTAATACTCAAGGGTTGGATGATTCCAACGTACAATTGAGTGTGCGCAGTTTTCCCGAAATTCACCGCTGACATCTCTGAATTAGATTCCCTGGCCAATCATCTATTGCAGACAGTCTACAGTCTACAGTCTACATTCAGAATCCAATCGACTTAAATTACCTCAGCACCCCAGTAATCCGAGTTCGATTAAAATCTTGCTGATCATAATCAACCGCGGATATCTGGCTGCATGTTCAGCTAGGTGTTGTGACCACAGAAGACGTTTGGACTGGGAATTCGTTTACTACGCAAACTTCCGTATACGTTGTCAAAAATCAAACCACAAACGCGCACACTCATTTGCACGGCTGATATGCATTCACATACATCGGGTGACAGTACATCGTCATTCGCGTTGGAGGAACTTCTACCATAGTACGTACACACTATTCCGATACTCTATTCTTGTCCGTCGTCTTCCTGGCGTTCGGAACTTGCCCTTTTGTTCCTAAATGTCGCCTGTGGGTAACATGCTACTTGTGAGTAGTATACAACTCACAACGATACTGCCTGTCATACAACACAAGTGGCTGATACAAACGTGGTCTAGTGTCCTGTCGGATCATATCAGTTGTCCGTAATCGGTCAATACGGTAACTTCTCAGATTATGTGTTGTAGTGGAACTGATGTTTGCTCTCTATCACAGCTTCGTTTCACGGTTACTAAAAACAAAAGACTGCTTGTACTGGCGTAGTGAAGTTACAGTGGGTTATCTTGAAATCCAGTGTTCGAATGACATCTTCTCCTTTTAAAGCATATTTGTTAACGACCAACAGTTTTTAACTCACAGGTGGTTTTAACATTTGCTTTCATACATCAAGAATGGTCTAAGCGCACTGTCTTTTCAAAGTGAAAATACACACAAACAGTTCAGACAGTTCCTATATGTTGTTCTGTAGGGGGTTAGACGGCATTTGTATGGTTCTCCGTACGTCTGGATAGACTGCCAGACTGACATTCATAGTTTGGTGGACTATCAAGCCGGAGGTGCGAGCATTCCAACACTCGGTGGAATACCTTAACACAGAGGATGTGCGTTTAAAAACCCACAGCGAGCGGATGAAGGACGGCGTGTGCGACCGGATGAGTCATTGCTCGACCGTATCGGACCAACGGGCTAGACGTGACAGCCAAAATAGAGTGGATAACCAAATTGAAGGCGTGACTATTCCAACACTCGCAAGAATACCTCGAAACGGCTGTGGAGTACGGCCGAAAGCTCACAGTGGATAGACGGAGGACAACGCGAGCGACCGGACGAGCCAACGCTCAACAAAATCGGATCAACGGACGAAGAATGGCTGGCGGAAAAACCCCCGGATAGAAGGTGCCGATTACACACAAATCGAGCAGAAGTGCACACGACGTGTGAGCGGAAACCGGGGGTGTTGTGGACTGGGATTGTGATTCAAAAACGCGAGCGCACACTTACCATATTAACGAAAGAGTTGGATACTAAAGATTATGCCTTATTGGACGCCTTTTCGCTATAGTAGGAAGTTCCAATAACGTGAGGATGGTAAATAGTGATGAGAGGGCGAGTTGAGTAGTACAAACTGTAAAGTGTAATATTATTAATTGGTACGCTCCGAACCTGAGACTCTCGTCGTTATGAAAGTTCAGAGTACTCCTACGTACACCATTCGATCAGCAGTTGCCTTTCACACGGACTAAGTTCAATTTAAAAATGTGTAGGTTTTACGTACTTCGCATACTAGACGACGGTATTCAAGGTCTACGAAGTCTGTTGTTGGCCTTTCTAGTAGAACGGCGGCCGATAGTCACGTAGTATTTGTACTCCGTTTTTTTGTCGGGCTGCCTTAATTGGGGGTATATAGCACCATTTGTTTTTGTTACTGCTGAGGTCGAGACACTGACAACAATTATATAGTTTGTTTGTGTCTTCTTGTTTTTGTGTTAGATGGTTTGCTGATGTAAAAGAAAGGCGAATGGATGTGAATTAAGGTAAACTACGATGAAACTTCTGGAATGCAATCATATCAAGAAAAATCGAACGTGCCGGAAAAATCATTTAATCAAATGTGCACATTTAGTGCTCTTCAGTAGTGAGCTATGAAAGTGACTAAGCAACTTGCAAAACAGATGGTCTCTCAAATACTTAATTTCGCCAGTTTCTCGTGACGAAGGATATTCCGGAGTCCTACAATCCTTGTGGTGGTTCGTTTATAAACATTTCAATGAATGTTCAGTTCTTTTTAGGATAACTCCACAGACCACCATTAAAGTTCATAGGTCTTGTTCACATGCGGATACGCGTAGTTTAGGTTTACTGAGATAAATATCAACAGAATTTTGACAGCAAATGAGCGTAAGATTGCCTTCGCCCTCGTTGAGTGACAAACTTTCTATGAACCAGTTAACGTCGTTCTGTATGGATTCAAAATTTCCTTGAAAATCTAGAACCTGTCATAGTTTTGTTTCGTCAGTATACACTAGCATCGGTGATTCGAAGATTTTGTATAGCTCGAAAACGAAAAGATTAATCAACGGAAGTCTCAAGATTTTTCAACACAGGACCACGCCGTTGGCAGACAGCCAATCTTATCACTGTCCATTGAACCCGACGTTGAATCTCCATTTAGTTAGATATTCCATGAGTCAATTGAGTAGGCATTCATCCAGGCATAATTGTGGTTGTTGCGTAGCGGAATGGAGTGTTCAGCTGTATCAAAAGCTTCAGAACATCAACCTAAATCACATTGGTGACCGTTCCTATGTCTGTAGCTTTCTTCCAAAAGTCAGGAGTAATCAAGAGATCCGTGACTAGTGAATATGTCTTATGAAGGCCAACCTGCTCACGATATGTTATTATAGTCAGGAGAGCTATTCAGTAAACTCGCCAATATGAGTCCCATTTGTACTCATCATTGAAGGTAGATGTGCTTGTGTACTGTTACCAGGCTTTCAGAAGAGTATTTTGACAAAGAGCGAATAAAATTACCGATTCTGTCCATTCAGAAGCGCAGCTGTTCCGGACGGTTGAACATTCTGAAGATGGACTAACTGACCCATTATCCAGTAGGTTCTCTACCTGCCTGCTTTTGGCATGTGAGGTTAATATGGTATAACTCAAGTAAATTGCTCACCATGGGCTCAAAATTTGTGGTTGATTTGCAGGTAGACACATTTACGCACTGTCTACCCAAAATGTCGACCGCCTGTACACCTGTATCCGTAGATCCATCAGAGGTTCAAGGTTATGAAATGATAATCTTTATATATATATATATATATATATATATATATATATATATATATATAA
>LUCH01000629.1:129704-141346 GCA_013368495.1 Paragonimus heterotremus | reverse complement strand
TCAAATGAGGCCATTCGAACCCCTACAATACCACTGCGCCACCACTTCGGTAGCCTGAGTACTTTCACGGAAACCTTAGGAGAGTTATCAGTGACAACATTAGATACACAAGAGTCAGCATTTCCACTGTCTTTCTGCATAAAGTAGCTGAGACCGACCGTCCCGCTTAAACATTTCTAGACATGTGTTGGCTTGGTGACGTACAGTGGATTTCGAAAGCAATTCCTCTAATTCTTTTATACACGATTCGGCTGCAGCCAACTTGCCAGTTTATTTATCTTCATCATCGCCGCTAACTTCAACACGAACGAAACAACATACTCCGTCATTACCGTTCATCTTGCGTGAGCCTTCGGTCAACTTTTGTTAAATCAACAGAAGATTCGGATTATTCGTTCTAGCAGACTAGTCGTACGCACAGTGTGCGCCGAACATTCCAACACATTTATTTGTTTGATAACGGATCCTAGTGTGGATTTGAAACGTCACAATAAATCGTTCACTACTCAGTGTTTGCCCTCTTTTTAATACTTCAAATATGCTACCTGAGCTGCAGACATTCTCACTGATTAACCATATATATATATATATACGGAACCACAAGTGGTGTAACGTAATCCTCTTGGGGTGATGGTTTAAAGCGCAGGCGTCCTCTGGCTTCGGTTATTGTGACAGGCTAATCCGTTTCGGATGCCTCCAATCGCGTGTGTGTTCTGTGACTGCGTTGTAGGGCAGCTCAGAATTCACCTTTAGCTTTTGACCAAAGCCGTGTTGATAACAAAATCTATCTTTTGCTGTAGCAGTCGTCATGGGATTGTGTCACAAAGAATACTCAACAAACACAAACTCGGACCACTTTAGTTGGTGCCAGTTTCATGCTGAACTGTTCATTGTAGCCAGATATTTGGTTCTATCTCTTAAACGTCTTACTTTTTTTCTACTAGATGGGGTACAGTATACTGGAGTACATTTGTCAGCGTCATCAGAGATATTTTCAACACATGCAAGCCAGTTATGATCCAGGCTGTGTGGGATGAAGGAGCTAGACTATTTAACCTTGCTCTATTCTGTCTCCGCTGTTTTAAAATTCCGGTAGATGTTCCAGATGTTTCCAGAGGTTCAAACACGTCGTTTGGAGAACATGTTGTCCAGTCCCATATACATAGTTCAGTGCAACCGTCTTGTGATTATCACAACCAAGTGGAGATGTGATTTTTAGATTGTCCATCACTGTTGTAAACCCTCCTAAAGAATGCGCTGGTTCGTTCTGGATATAGTGGTGTGTTTGACACAAATCGGATTCTCGCCCCGGTACCAATTAATACGGAAATCTCGGTCCAAAAAAGTACTGCAACTGTCCCGTGATTTCGCTCCCAAGGCAAGCCAAAAGTCGCGTACAAAAGGAACCGCTTTGTTCTGCCCCAACACGTGTGCGACAAAGGCGACAGGTACAAAGTATTTATGGGGCCCGTAATGACCACACATTCTCAAGACATCAAAGGGAACACTTACCGGAAAAAAAGAGTTAAGGTCACTAGTGTGCATAGTGGCATAAAAAGTCTTGACCACTTTGAACAGTTCCGCTAAGTAGGACTGAATCAATCACTTTTTCTCTCTCTCACGACGGAGACGGCTTGGGACGGTAACAGGGTGGGTACCATAACAATCATGCCAACCTCGGTGGTAAGACCACAATCGATACGATATAACTATTAAACCACTCACCACATAGTAGCTTTCGGGCATGCTGAACCACTTCAACATCCATTACTACCTCGAAGGTGTTACAGCATTAAGTGAATGTGTGACAGTTGATTCTGTCCATGAATTTAAACGTAGCAGTAGAAAGACGGACACTGGTAGATGCTAGCAGTTCGCATTGCCTCTTCAGTACCAAACAACAATAACCAGTATTATATATATATATATATATATATATATATATATCACAAGTGGGATGGAATACATAGCACAAAACTATGCAATCTGTCGGAGTTTATAGCTTATATATAATTTTCTTTTGTACATATATTGCTGGCCTCAGACGGCTAATCACAACAGCCTCAGCGACTAAAATGTGCCACGCTAATCCGTGGTAGCTGCGTTTCGCCGAGACCATCATGATTATGCATCTCATGCTAACAGTATGTGTACAAGAATGATTATATTTCCGTCTTAGACTCCTACAGACCAAGTAGTGTTGAACGGCGTCCTTCAACCCACTCACTCTGTTACTTTTTCAACTCTACCCCAATAATGTAATATATACTCACAAGTTAACCAAATGATATGTAATATCTAGGTCGTGATGACTAAGTCTCCGACAATTAAAGTTCAGGTATAACCAAGGCATTATACAAGTTGTTACTGTCGGGTCAGTTCAAGAGGTGAACTTTCGGCTAGTTACATACTCATATCTTCAACAAATGACAGAGTACTGACGGGGTGAATTCGAAACGCCGAACAATGTTCACCATCATGAGCCTCATGAAAAGTTAGCGAACGACCACAAACGGTATCAATGTCAAACACTTACTGAGTCACTTTTGAGAGTGGTTCAACAATAAGAAGACTGTATTTGCACAGAAAATGAGCTAAATAAATAATAACGAAAGAAGAGTTGGAATGAGTGCGTGTAAATTGATGTTTGAACCGAGATTTAGTGAAAGGTGTAGAAACACAGTTGAGGGAGATCATAGTATAGAGAGCGGGTTGTGTCGAAGAGGTTACCTTTCCAAAAACCATCCATACATCGTGAAGTGATGGAAAACTTCAATACGAATAAAAACAATCTGTTTTCAGTTATTGTCATTATAACGCAGTTGAAAATAGTGTAATGCTTTTTGACAGATGAACAATACGTGCATTACTGATGAGTTTATCGAGAAGTTGTTTAATTTAACTTTTAAAATCACTTATATTTGATGGCAGTCTTCGTATTCAAAAAGAAGTTCCAGTCAGTTTCTTTCGAGAAGAAGCACTAGACTCTCATTAGAGCTTGTCAGTGGTGCACATCCTGACAGGTTCTAATGACAGCGAAACTCGAGTCCATTGCTTATTCTTGAAAGAGGCTATATGGAAATTCTATCTGAATGCGAAGGCTGCAATGAAATGTGTGTGATGTTCAACATGAAGATACAGTCACTGATAAATTGATTGACTAGGTGAACGGCGGTGGACCAGCGGAATGAACAGTAATGTTTTCTCCCAGTTCCCTACTTTCGCCACCAACCACTCCCTAGTTGTGCGATTGAGGATGGTATGGCGTTGTGCAAATTTTCCTGATTCCCAAACACTCCAAGTAGTTCCGAAACCTCTCACTTTCGAAGTATGGACCTTGATCAGTCAATAAGTTTCGCGGTATTCCATGATCTGCCACGATATGTTCCATCACCGCCCTGCACACAGTGTTTGCAGGCTGATCGGGTATAGCGGCTGCTTCGATCCACCTTGTGCAGTGTTCCGTCATCACTATGATTTATTGATTTCCGGATGTGGTTACTGGGATGGGACCCATTACGTCCAGTGACCATAATTCCCCAATTTCACTGACCGAACTGAGTGATTTTAAATGTCGGATATTAACTAAAACGTTCATGACCTTGATGAATGCGTCAGTAACACGAGGTGACCGTCAAGTTGTTATGCGAAGTAATATCTAGATAATTGATAAAAAGAAATCGAGATGGTGTTTAACTATGTACATGAAGATATAAACCTCCGCTGGATTGTTTGACGAAAATGGTAACACATTTAGAAATACTAAGAGATGGGAAGAGTGTTCGGGAATCTGATCAAATTGACGATTTTGTTTAAAACGTCCACAAAGTTGGATGTAATGGAATGAGTAAGGTGTTGGATGCTTATCACCACATCAACCGCGTATTTGAGTACAATGGTGTGATTGTGAATTGGCGTGGATGTAAGGTCTGGTGAGTTTAAGAACAAGAAGAGGAGTAAGCACCATAGAACGTGAAAATCACTAATGCATGGCGATGAGACTTAGTCACCAAGTTGGGTGAACTGACACTGATTAGTAAAGTAACCGTGTAAGGACTGCACACTTTAGGTATGAAGGTTAGATTCGTGAAATATTTGGAGCAACGTTTCTCATCAGTGTTTCTGAACGCGTCCCTGCAGTTTAGAGGTATGTACAGGCAGTTCTAGGTTTCCCATCGTACAATGGCAGAATGGAAGTGAACTAGAAATGTAAGAGTTTCGCAGATTGAACGTTAACGATGCTGGAAGAACTGATAACTCACTGATATCCGCTTGAGTGTCCATTCGTATGAAAGTTCATTTTCCGAAACGTTTGACGTTACATACATGCATACAAAACTATTCAGTTTTCAGAAAGTGGTGTGATGTGTGCCAGCTACTCACGCTTAGCAATTTTCAGTTTTGAAACACCGGATGAGTAAATCAGCTAGAGGTGGACAAAAAGACTGAGCACATTCCCTAAAAGCCAGCAGTGATAAACCGATTGTTAGACTTTAACCAGATCACTTGTTCGACAGCAGTTGAACTGTTACCGGGGTAGACAGGTCAACGGAAAAATAACACTGTCGGAACCAATAAGACGTTCGTTGTCTCATTGTAATTACGACTAAATTTTTCGGTATTAAATACACCTCTGCTGACAGAACAGTCTTGTAGTGAGATCACCTTCGACGTCCCTAAAATCCTAAACTCCCTGTGGCGTGAGAGTTGCCTTGCCAGTACCACCGCGTCAGTTCACGTTACCTCGCGAATGTAAATTTACTACAAACCACTAACATCAAGGTTAGTGTGTTGGCGTAAGTATCGCAGTTTTGCTTATAGCTGTATAAAGAATCTGCGCCATCTCCACCGTTGTAGGCTGCATTCACTAGGATAACAGTGTTTTAGCTACTACCGTTGGGAACGCCGCCCAACTACACTGACACTTGTTTGAATCCTGAAGGTCAACTGGAATTTCCGTTGACATTCGTCCTCTCTGGTAGCTACCGCGCGGTTGTGCTGAAGGTCCTCTGAAGTCCATTTCCCTAGCGCCCCCTATTCTTTACGTTGAAGTCCGCTTGTGTACGGTGAGTAAATAAAATAAATAAAGTTTGTTTGCAGATTCACCGTTTTCTCACTGAGACTTCCGATCCGTGTTAACATAAAGCTGGGGGAAACCTTGGGTGTGTGAACCTCGGAGCTAGCATCGCGAAAGTCTCATTCACTCAGCTTCTTCATGATTTGCAAGTTTTTCGATAGCTTTCATCATCCAGAAATGTGTAGATGTGCACGACAGTCGAGAGATTTAAGACTCATCCGGTAGACCGCAAGATGTATTTCACCCAAAAATAATCCTTCACTTTATGAACCTTCTCTTTTTCTCCCATAAGTTTGACTGAAACAGCAAAAAGAAAAATTGTCCACACGAACGATGACGGAATCATTTGGGATACAAACAGTGAAGCAGAAATTGAGATACCTAGTCAGCTGATCACAATACATAAACAAGTCGTCGTAAACGAACTGTTGTATGACAGGCCGTTTCGTTGAATTGTATACTACTCACAAGTAGCATGTTACCCACAGGCGACATTCAGGAACAAAAGGGCAAGCTCTGAACGCCAGGAAGACGACGGACGAGAATAGACTATCAGAATAGTGTGTACGCGCTATGGCAGAAGTTCCACCAAGGCGAATGCGAATGTACTGTCACCCAATGTATGTGAATGCATGTCTGACGTGCAAATGTGTGCGCGTTTGTGGTTTGATTTTTGACATGACCTAAGCGGGAGTTTGCGTAATTAACGTATCCTGTTACAACAGAAAGACCTTAGATCGAATGAGAATATTGTCTTGGGCTTATTTTAACTATCAGAAAGAGGTTGTTAACGCCTTATTCAGTCAACCGTCTGCAGTGAGTGAAGAGCTAGTAGCGTACCTCAAAGTACACTTCCTTTTCATGTCGGAACAGTTTAATAATCGATTAACATTGGTCTAAATGAAAGGTTACTTCTTAAGTATGTGTATTTTTGTTTAATGCATTACCGATGTACCCATTTGGAATCGGCCATCGGACTCTTTCGGTCATTACTGTCATGCGGGTTGTGATGAGTGACCTCTGGTCACCCGGATGTAAATGATGTATGCTTCGTCTGTGTGTTAATCACTCGTAAGGGACTGGTCCTGTTTACCAGTAAATACGTTACTTGAATCAACTAACACGATAACAATGTCAACTGGACTGGCCTAAGTTTGTGGTATGAATGGACAGTGACATGCTGTTGTTTAGTTCGAGAGGCTGTTTTAGCATACTAATGAAACAGCCCCCTCTAACAGCCTGATCCAGTGATTATTTTAAAAAATAGCGACCCAAGTTTTCCACTCCTTATTAGAGTTGGAAAGTTTCAACATGTTTGCGAATAGTTTGTTCGAAGATGTGAAAATTAACGTAAGCAATCAAAACGATTCTATATTAGAATAGTCAATTTTTCATTATGCTAATACAAATTCAATATACTTTTGATATCCATATATGATTCCTCTTCCAGAGGGGCTCGATTTGAATCCACCGGTAAATAGTCCCTTGAGCAGCATATATTTTCACATAAACAGTTACAACTCGAAAGATAACGAATGTATGTGGAAACCGTTGGTTCAAAACTGCTTCTGTAAAAAAGCTGGTTGTTTTTCGTGCCTGGTATTTAAATTTCACGCGTTAAATCACTGAACGAGGCGACATAATCTGTGCCTCAAACTTTAAGTGTATACTTTTAGACATTGTGGTTGACGAAGGTTAACGAATGTTTGTTTTCATATACACTGGTACGCTCTTAATTTAGTTGGTCGCTCCTTGTTGCATTTGTCATGTTTGCCATTAAGTTTGATTGGTTACTTGATGTTGCATTAAGCTTCGACTGGTCGGTTACGTTTTCTTTCGAGTTTCTATATCGTTACTTATCGACAGTTGAGCTTTGACGATTGATTTGATATGCCCAGGTTGATTTGTTCCACTGACCGATGCTATCTGATCCAAATCACATATGCGTCTCCTCAAGTTCCTCCCTCAGGTAAGTTAATAGAATTCGTCTAAATCAAAGTGCGTTTATTGAACTAGATGGTCCGAACCATGGCTTTCAAAAACTTTCTTGCACGTTTAGTATCTGTCATACTAAGAATTTCCATGACATCCAGTATGATTATGTTTCAGTTTGCCCTCAGTGGACAGGCGAAATTTGGTCGTGTTCCTTGATGTCTAAGCCGAGTTCTCCTAATCCCTTAGATAACCTACGTTCTGTTTGGATGGCGCCATGTTTCCGAACTCCTTTCATTTGGACTTCGGTATACCTTCCTTCTCTCAGTAACTCTTGATTGTTACCTTGGTTTTTAACATATTCTTCTCGTGGTTGCGTTTGGTTTGTGTACTTTTGTCATGTTGTGTTATTGCAGGAGTCTTGCACTGAGTTTTTATATGTTTTTTGCTGTACGATGTGATACGCTGTTTCGTTCATTGTTCTGTAAAGTCTGAGTTTCCTCTCATTTGTAGTAGGCTACGTCTGCTGAAACTTCGTGTGTATCCATTTAACACGTCAAACAAATCCGGTGGCTCTTTTCAAGAGTATTATAAACGAATCCAACAACGGTTAGGCAACAACATTTTTGAGGAAAACCACGCGGGGTGGATGAAACGGCCAGTATTACAACTTGCCCAAACCGTTGTTTTTCTTAGTCTGTGTGGTGAAAATCTACTCGATTCACCGCTTTTCTAAGCCCCGACACAATAGGAGTTCTAACAAGGGACCACTCCAAAACATCGCGTTGAAGACACTAGATCAGGATTGGACAAACAGCCTCAATGTTACACCTTCCGTTATTCGGCAATTTCTCTGTTCTGTATTGCACCAATTAACGTTCAGTTTGTGACTTTTATGTGTCAGTATGATCAGCCAATGTGTGACTATGATTTTTTCAAATACTGTTGTACATCCACAAATTCGGCTTCTTGTCCCATGAACATGAACTGCTTACTGCAAACAGTACGAGGTCTTCTCCTTATTACTTGCGTGGGAAGTTTCAATCCGAGTACGATTTCTAGAGTTATTCGGAATACCTAATTCTGAGCATTATAGTCTGCCAGTTAAAAACATGTTAAACACGATGTTCAAAGTGTATGACTTCGTTCGTGCTAAACTTGATGATAATATTCTACAATTCGTGGACATCCGCCGAGAAAAAATATGCGGTAGGTATAGCTTCCTTTTTTATTCCTCCTGGGTTCTGCGGCACTGCAGTGTGTTTCTGCTGTTCTCGGTAGAGATCAGATGCAGTTAATTTTGTGGTAATTTGAACAATTATTGTGAAAGCTGATATGTTGGTTATTGCTGTGACGTCGGCTCCACAATGTGCGCGGATCGATAGATTTTACGTCTGTGTATATGTACGCGTGCGTGCCATCCTCTCGAGCATCGACCAACTGCTCGTCCTGTTGCATCCGTAAGTAAGTACGTCATACCAAGACGTTCGCTGTTGATTCATGTTCTTGCTTTCATCTTGCGCCTATGTTTTGCAGGCAACACTTGGTCGCTGTTTGTCAACTCGTTATGATACATGGGTTGAGTTACCAATTGGCTTCTGAAATTACGACACAAAACAGTTCTTATGGGTTTGTTCTCGATAAGCTGACGTCACCAGCGATTCAGCGATCGATACACAAGTTCGAGACAAAGGCCCATGGGTCCCGGATCCAGTCGGTTTCTCTTGCTCAGCGTCAAGCGGGCGTCTGCTGATCTGAAAAGCATTCACTGAAAACGGGGTGTAGCACCGCTCTTGGGAACTACAGTAAATATCTCAAAACAAACTAAAATTACTCGTATAAAAGCATTTTTGGAAAACGAGAGTCAACTAATGCTTTAAAGTGATCGCTAGAATCGCTACTGACGACCTCTGAAGGAAGACAGTTCTAGGAGTTAACAACCGTGTAGAAAAATATCTTCTGTCTAAGAAAGGTCCAAGGACGAAGCTTGAACAGCCTCCTGTTATGTCCACGACGACCGTCATCATTCACTATGATAGAGAACTGTTCAACGAGGCCTACTTTAAAGAGGAAGTGTGTGAAAGTTAAGTCACCACGGAGCCGTCGAAATCCAAGTGAGTATAGATTGGGAATTTCAAGTCGAGACTCGTACGCGACACTACTTAGGCCTGTGACTAGTTCGGTAGCCACGTGCTGGACACGCTCATTGGCTAAGATTTCCTTATTCAGCCGGTATACACGACCTGATTAGCATACTCTAGGAGCGGTCTTAGAGAAACCGCGTACACCGTTTCAAACGCTTTCTTGTCTATACGGGAGAAAGTGAGCTTAATCATCTTAAAAGCGGCAAACCATTTTTTGGCCGCCATCTTGTGGTGATACACAAAAGATAAGTTAGACGACAACCAGATCTTTCTTCAGATCGATTTTCGTGATATCTATTGTGCCGAATGCACTATGAATCACGAAGGCATTGCCAGAGTCTCTATCGAATGACATACATGCGTACTTATTGTCATGTAGTGGGAGACTCCAATCGTCCGACCAAAACTTAATCGCGTCAAGATCAATCTGTAGTGCACTGGGATCAGTGGCATTCCAGATTTTTATGTCACCGGTGTATAGGAGGGCGTTGCTGGGAATACTATACGGAAGGTCACTGATGTAGATCACAAATAACAGAGGGCCTAACACTGACCCTTGAGGAACTCCCGTAGAAACGAGAGAAGGAGATCAAATGTCTGATCCGGCATTAACTCTAAACTTCCTATTATCAAGAAAAGAAACCATCCAACGAAGAACCTCTTCTTGAATATCATAGGCTTCCAGTTTGTGTTTCAGGGGGCCGTGTGGGACACGGTCGAAAGCCTTGGCATAGTTGAAGAAGATGGCATCTGAGATGAGGCCATTGTCTTTGGCCTCCGTCAGACTGTTCATGAAAACAAGCACATTAGTTACGCATGACCGATTAGGAAGTCATGCTGGGTAGAGGAAAAAAGATGGTTTGATAAGAAGTGGTTAAGGATAGCACGCTTTAATAAGCGCTCCATTGATTTACACGGAATGCTAGTAAGGCTGATTTGCCGATAGCTAGCCGGAGAGTGCCGCTTTAAATATGGGTATAACCGTCACCTATTTCCATGCGCCCAGTGTTCCGTCCAGTCTTTGTTTGACCAGTACTTACCAGATAGACAGTTTGCACTTTTCGGTGTTCACAGTGAATCTGAAACGTTTGAAAATGTTATTAGGCAGCTTGTGTACAACTTTTATCTTGGAGCATTTGAACAGTACAAGTTTACACTCACTACATCTTATCCGTAGTCTTTGTTTAGCCTTTGGTGGTATGACGTTCTTCCGCCCTCCTTTCAGCAGTCCAGTGAAAAATTCAGGTATAGAAGATCCCATCGGAGCTTTTTTCATTTGTGTGCAGATCTGACCGTTGAATCTGAAGTATGTAGACAGAGGGTTTGACAAGGGTGTAACACACCCGTTGGTTTCACTGATTAATTTGGCCGGGTGATTCATCCAAGGGTCCTTTATGTTTCTTTGGCTAGAGTAAGGTAGACTGCTGTGAACAGTGCTATCACATTGAGTGAAATCACGGTTTCAGTTTCCTCCAGTATGGCGTCTTTCAGAGTGTCGTAACCAACTAGCTCTGAGATCAGAAGGACGAGTGCAACTAGAATTAACCAACCGCAATTCAGGTCAGTAGGTCACCGTGCATACTGTTGAGGTCACTTCGTTCGATGATGTCAAGTTTTCAATTTAAAGTCCAGGCTCGGCGAGTAAATGAACATCCAAACCATCAGTAAGTCACTGAACTCA
The DNA here is from genome assembly GCA_013368495.1 of Paragonimus heterotremus. Classification (NCBI taxonomy): domain Eukaryota; kingdom Metazoa; phylum Platyhelminthes; class Trematoda; order Plagiorchiida; family Troglotrematidae; genus Paragonimus; species Paragonimus heterotremus. Next base: position 130,512 of record LUCH01000629.1, on the reverse strand, counting down.
CTAACATGACTGGGTGGGCCGCTTTCAAGTCAGCAACTTTTGTGTTATGATTGGTGATAACTGTTCAGAAAGTCGGTGGACACAAAGGTCACATGATGCACAGCTAAAACCTCGCTGATTAAAAACTTAACCACATGATTAATGTGCTGTGATTGCTTTGTGGAACGATTCTTCGCTACAGTGCAAGAAGCAGGTTCTTAGCGGATGAGCCATTTGTTCTGAAAGTGTTTTTTTGTTGTTGCAGTGTTCAAGTCCGGTTTGATATCGGCAGCTTTCACACGAATCAGAGTTTAAAAACGCATTTAACGAATCCACACGAATGATATCTGTTCCAGAAGTATTCCTTTGAATCAGCCCAGTTCAAGCACATACATGGATGCTGAAAGCAACAACCGACGTAGACCAGTTGAAGCGATAACACACGTATTGTAGGGACCGACTAAAGCACCCATGGGAATATTATAACTGCAATAAGTTGTGAGTGATGTACCGATGACATAATGAATAAAATTCCCCACTATTCACCAGCAATGAATGGTTGATCTAAATCTAGGCACTATACACAATTCCACAGTTACGGTTGTTTTTTCGGATAGCTCACTACCACAGTAAGAATCAAATATGAACTCTGCACGTCTGAGAACTCGACACTATTGCTGTGATCCAAAAACGCGGACGGCACAAGGATTGTTTATTCGACAAAGCAACACATAGGTTAAGCATTTAAACAAAACCAGAAACAAAACCACTCATTTGCACGCGGTATTCGGCCCCAGACCGTCTCGGTTGTCGCAGACGCTAATGCTCA
>LUCH01000629.1:104549-127061 GCA_013368495.1 Paragonimus heterotremus | reverse complement strand
CTGACCGACCTTGTGATCGAGTAGTATCACCGTTCGTTTCGCCAGTTGACACTTTGAACTGTTGAATCGTAGACCGGCTTGTTCAGTCTTCTGCAACGCCGCCGAAACGTGTCCCTTATTCTGCGTATCATTCGCACTATATATGACGATCTCGTCACCGTAGACAACAGCATTGTTCAATCCCTCCAGCACCTTCAATATCAGTCGTCTGAACGTGAACGGGGCGTCTGACAGTCCGAACGGCGTACGTTTGAAGCGATATTGCTTTTATCCCACTGTGAACGCCGTTTTGCCTCGGTTCGATTGCTTGATTGGAACCTGCCAATATCCAGACCGCAGGTCTAGCACTGTAAATATCTTGGCGTTTTGTAGCTTGTCGAAAATTTCTGCCACGGCTGGCACTGCTACCACTTTATTGACTGTAATCTCATCGAGCCTTCTGAAGTCGACATAAAATCGAACTATACTATTGGGCTTCCTCACCAACAGAACAGGAGAATTGAAAGGGCTATCATCCTCCTCAGTGATTCCCTCTTTCAGCATTTCCTTCACTTGTCGCTCGATTTCCGGATGCAGGAGAACTGGAGTTCCTCTGGACCCGAATGTTCGAAATCACCCTGGTTCAATGGAGTTTTCATGTTCAATCCAGTCACAACGGCCATATTGTTCTTGATCCTGAATTTGCATATCACTTCACTCTGCAATCGATTGTCACAGACTGATATTGCCACGGGTGCGTTAGTTTCAATTTGTCCAAGCTGAGGTTTGCGTTTTCTGGCTAATGGAACCACCCCATATTTCGTTACGAGTTTACCATGTCTTAAGCCTCAACGCGGTGAAGAAAACCCGCACCCTATATAGTCTGGCGTGCGTCGGGGGGAAATGACAAAAGATTGCTTGACTACGTGACCATTGAATCTGACGTCATACTCCGTAACGCCCCTAACTCTGAGTGTAAACCCACTGACTGTTGGAACGACCATCGCACACGACTGAACAGTTTCTTTTCGTCTCGGCCCGCTCAGTGAAATTGCAGCCCCATTGTCAATCAAACAGCATCAACCAGCATTTCTATCCTCGCCTGAACTGCCATCTTATCAACCGCTCCTATTATCGGATCACTCTTCCCAGACAAAAAACAATCAGCAAAACGCTTATTTACATAGAACTTTTTCTTCGCCAATGTTCACGTCTTCCGCATCGATAGCAGACGTCGCCACGGTTCTGCTCCCTCTTCGTCTTTAACGCGGTCACTTCCTGAGTCAACTTTTCCACTGCGGTTCGCAGGCCATTCAGTTCAGTTGGTTCTTTCGTCTTCAATTCGCTGACTGTCGAGGAGTCTTCTGCCAGCAACCATCGAGCCGCATCAGCCAGCTGTTCGAACGTCATCGGATGTGCGATGAGAGAAACCCTGAGCTGATCCCGTACAGCTGGTGGCATTCTGTCCAAGAACTGATCTGTCAGCATGCGCTTTTCCGAATCCTGATCCAAATGTGGCAAAGATCTTGCCAACGTTGCCGGCAGTGACAGGGCATACACAAGAGCGTCGCCTCTGGGTCCAAGCCGGGCGCCCTTGAACTGCCGCATTGCCTCCTGGCAATCGGCTGGGCTGCCGAACCCGGCAATCGGCGCCTCGTTCGCGGCTGCCCACTCCAGTTTCGCGGGGCCCCTTCGCGCTGCCTCCAGAACCGCCTTCATCCTGCACTTGAACAGCATCCGCAGGGCCGCCAGCATCGCCCGGTCGGTCTGGATTCGGACCGTTTCCGCCACGTCTTCGAAGTCCTCCAGAAAGCTCGGGACGTCCACATCCTCGAACGGCTGCGGCCACGGAATCTTCATCCTTCAATTTTGGTTACGTTACCAGTTGTTGTGATTCATGAACGCGGACGGCACAAGGATTGTTTATTAGACAAAGCAACACATTGGTTAAGCATTTAAACAAAACCAGAAACAAAACCACTCATTTGCACGCGGTATTCGGCCCCAGACCGTCTCGGTTGTCGCAGACGCTAATGCTCAGTTCGTTGAAGTAGCAGGGACCATTTTGGGTGTTGATGCACTCCGATGTTCCTTCCTGCATTTTTCCTGCGGCTTGTTCGATGTCGAAATATATGCTCCGGTCCTACTACTACTGAGTAGTATGTTACGATCGGTTATCCTCACTAAACTAGGATATGGTGCCATTCGGATTATAAATTCCTGTACGGACTTCGTTGGCGTAATTTTCTGCTACAGTGAAAACTACTTAATAGGGCCACATTTGAACACACTCGGCGTTGTACTGAAGTTCATATCGTCACCTTACCGTTGTCTGTAGCGCATTGGGAGAGGCTTTAGTCGGACGGTAATTACATTGTGAATGCCTGTCAGTTCGCCGTATAAGTGTTGTGACCGCAAAAGACGCATGGTGTGGGAAGTTTTGTACTGCACAAAATCCTTTACAAGTTATATGGAAACACTGAACAACGAACGCGTACGCTGACTTGCATGGCTGACCTGCATCCGCATACATTGAGCATTAGTGCATTGTCATTCGCCTTGGTGACACGTCCTCCATAGTGCATACTGATTTAACGCGCCTTTCGTTTGCCAAATGTTCTAATACAGTTTGACTGCTAGTCCTGGGTCCCTGCTATGCGGTTTCACTCAATCTACTTGCGCGGAGACAAGAAGAACAGGATTGCGGAAAAACACGCTGTATTGCCGACTACCGGTACGACAAATGAATGGAATGCCTGTAAATATATATCACGAACTAGTGGCCAAATATGGTCATTTACTTATTGGATCACTGTCCGCTTGGTTAGGCCACTTCGCAACCAAGTGGCCAAGTAAGGCCACTTCCATAGCCGTTGCGCTCTGACTGGTTCCTCGGACTAGCGTGACACCCACGCTCACTTGCACACCTCCTCCTAGCTGGTCCGACGTGTCCATCGGTGCTTTGTTGATATCTCATTTCGGCAGCCGTCACCGAAGGCCTAACTAAATTGTTTTGGGAAATCTGCCTCCTAACACATACACACAGATCTAATAGTCCCTTCTGGTAGATTGTCTTCCTGGCGTTGAGACTTGCCCTTTAGTCCCAGGATGTAGGCACTATACTACTCACAAACGAAGATGCATGCAATACAACATAAGGAACAAACTCACTTGATTAAATAAACTCCAGAGCAGTAAGAATGTAGATTTAACTATTGGGGGTGAGTATTCTCGTGATAAAAGCTTTTAAAAATGCCCAAAACAATCTATTAGATTTTGTGCAATGTTAACATCACTACCGATAGGAACAACCATCTGACCAATTATGACGAAGTATTTTACCCGGTAAATGCTAGAGATGAAGATGCATTAGGATTTGTGAATTCAGTCAGAGCGTATCAACAGTGCCCCAGTCATAACATACTCTGTTTGTCGCAGCCCCAGTGCATGTAGAATGTCTAATTAGCTGAGATGATGATACATTGTGATGAACCATTTGAATGTTAAGCTGTTATGTTGCAATTGTCTGTAGGTGATATAAAAGAATATGACATAGAGACTTGAAAACGACTCTATGGTTTTACGACTGTACATTCAGAAGTGCAAATAAATCAGATTCATATCGGAATGTGGATTTGCCACAATTCCATCTACTTCCGATAGTCATGTGTTTTCATTTCATACCTACGCTCAGAAGTGTGATGAGGTAAAACATTTTAACTACCCTTTGCACATATCGTGAAGCACAGCTGTGTTTGAACCGAATATACACTTTTTGATGGTCCGATTATCCGAAGGGCTTGAAATCACACAGACAGATAAGGATACTGTTTTAATCAATTTACATGAACACATTGAATGGATAGAGTAACCGGCAGTTCGACCACCACTAGAAGAGCAGAGTGGTCAGTTTAGGCTACGTTCGCTTTTAAGTTCTGGCCGTAGGCTTATCTTGATAAGACGCCGTCCAAATTTGATGAAAGTGGGCAGAACAATGTCGGCGCCAACAAACGGGGCATACTTATAATGGTTAACAATAGAAGCATGGAGGGATGTATTCCCTCGAAAGGACGAACATTGTTTGATGGTGTTATTTCCACATTTTAATCATAAAACTAATATTACAAAGTACAACAGCCAAATCTAAAATCGTGTCGGTGTTTTCTGTCGGATAATTTAACTGGAGTAATAACAAAGATATTTATTGTTCAAGGATGTGTGAGAAGTTCTTGCATAACTCATAAAGGATTCATAAAGTTTATTCTTTTCTCTGAATGAGATTCAATACCCAACACAATTCATTGTAATATAGCTCGCGAGACAAGTTATTCAGTGGTTTGAACCACATCGACATCAGACCGAAACCCGAAGAGGTGTACACGATTACTGATTACTAGTATGCGATTTTGTTTTGCTAAGTATAGACTGAAGATAACTTAAAACTGATCACAACCTTCGCATTCCCATGGACTTTCCGGTCAGTCAATTTTGAACAACAGCAATACATTGGCGTTCCACTCTTGTCAAAGCTCGTCAGTAGTACCTGTTCATGTCATTACTGGGACTAGAACTCCGATCATGTGGCAACTGCGTTGACCACTGCGCCACTGACCTCATATTGGGCACGGCTGAATCATCATAAGTAAACGCTCAGCCACATTCATTTGTGACTGCCAGGTCTGGCGGATTGAACGTGTGCTTTTGCGATATGCCACAGTCAGATGGGAGGACCACATGAGCTAGGTATATAGCCAGTTCCTTGTTCCGATACTCACAACTTGGACGCCCAGTGCACAGGGCGCCGGTTACCTTACTGTTCGTCAGTGTGATGGACCAACTTATTGATCAGTTCGGTCGGATTTTTCTTGCTTAACATCAATCACAATGAGGAATTATTCACCAGTCGAGATGAGGACTGGAACCTCGGAGGGAACAGGTAACACGAGGTTAAGGACTGTTTTCATGTGCCCTGTAGTGGACCAAATCTGACAGGTTAGTGTAGACGTCGTGGAGACGTTTATGACTTTCACGACAAGTTGTAGCAACGTATACCAGCCATGTTTATACTGTATGACTTTAATTCATGTCCTGGCTTGTACAATAAGCGAAGACTTATCCGACGGAAGTATAGTTATTTTAAATCTACAGATAAGTACGACGTGATATTTCATTGGTTAGTGCAGAGGGGGACTAGGGATGGTTCGACGGACATCACCAAACTGAAACAGCTAGCGTAGAACAATATCCGTGCAATTGTCGTGTCTGAGCAGCGCGTGCTAAGCTTAAGATAATCTAATTTCCTACTCAACCATGTAGGCGATCAAACACAAATCCTGTTAGCCCGGTGCAAGATTAATACGATTTTAACCATTGTGTGGCTCTTTTCGTCAAATGTCTGACAGTATGTCGTACGACGTATGTATCCCAAATCAGTGAACTAAGTTGAATTCATTTCACTGTCAACAGGTACACTTTGATGTGTTACCCATTCTTATTCATATGTATTTCATCAGCCAACAAAAAACGTCATGACCATTCTACTCAGTTATTTGAATTGTCTGTGTCCATTTCTGTGGAGTGCATATGAAGGTGACAGTTTCTGACTGCGTTGGTCTTTCAAAGGATATAAATCCCCCAGGGCATCTAGTGTTATATGGTCCTTGTTGTGAACCGAAGTACGTGCGCATCAGCTTGTTAATCCAATAAAATAATCACTGGTGCTGGTTTATTCAAAACTTATGATTTTCAGCTGCAGTGTACGACATTTTTCAGCGGTATGATTTGGCAGATTGCTACGCTTGAACATACTGTAGCAAAAAGGCGTCCAATAAAGCACAATCTTTATTGTCCAACACGCTAGTTACCATGCCACACGCGCGCTCGCGATTTTGAACCACAATTCCAGTCCATAATACGCCCCGGTTTCCGCTCACTCGTCGTGTGCACTTCTACCCGGTTTAGGTGTGTGATCGGCGCCTTTTATCCGGGGGTTTCCCACCTGCCATTCCTCGTTCATTGATCCGATTTCGTTGAGCGATGGCTCGTTCGGTCGCTCGTCTATCCACTGTGGGCTTCGACCGTACTCCACAGCCGTATTGGGGTATTCCTGCGAGTGTTGGAATAATCACGTCTTCAATTTGGTCATCCATTCTATTTCGGCTGCCATATCTCGCCCGTTGGTCCAACCTGGTGGGGCAATGACTCATCCGGTCGCCCACGCCGTCCTTCATCTGCTCGCTGTGGGTTTTTGAACGCACCTCCCCTGTGTTGAGGTATTCCGCCCAGAGTTAGAATACTCACACTTCCTGCTTGACAGTCCACCACAGTATGATAAAACCTATCGTAGATCCGTGGTTAGTCACAGTTCGTCAAACAGCGAATACATCTAACCCACACCAAACATGGCCTAATGGCGGATCGTCCAAGTTACCCCCATTTATATTTGACTTCGTGATTGTTCTGTCAAGTGTGTGCATGTGCATGTGTCTGCAAAACTGGCACGTTTGCATGATTCCCAATTCATGACACATCAGTGCATTCGATCTTACCACTTGTTTAAGTCTAATTGGATAGCAACATGTGACATCATTGTTTAGACACTTGATTTCTGGCTTGCTCATGCATGTTTACTGTACTGACTAATGAGTGCCGTTGTTGGACCACACTCTTGAGGGTTACAAAACTATTATCCCAAACCAGTGATCATACCTATTACTGGGACACATTGTTTTGTGTTGGCCATCAACTTGCTGGTTGTTTGTAAAAGTGTATGAGATCCACCTGCACTTGCTACAGCCCATTCGACAGTTTGTCGAGAACACTGACTATGTTGGCTACAAGCGGTCTCAAATTTGTTTCACAAGACCAGAGCTAAAATAATCGAAAAGTAATCGGTTTTCGCTATACATTGTAGAGTGTACTTTGGAACCCAGCACATATGTGAAAAAGTGACATACAAGCCTTGAATTCTTGGTTTAAAGAAGACCGGGTACAGTTTGTGATCATATGATTCGGTGTGTCACGTGACTGTTACTCTAGCATACCGGTATCACCCACTTGAATTAGACTGGGATTTATCTGCATACCGTTCACTCTCGTTAAGTGGTAATGCTTCATGAACTTCAAGAGAGGATACTTTTGGATGACTGACACAGGAGTGGTTTTCAACCAAAATCACATAAATGTTCCGTTTACCTGCGTGCATCGAAAGTGGATTCACCTTCGTACCAGTCTGAACAATCGTTTTTCACCCGTTTACAGGACGGGAGCATTTTTGAAGCAGTGACCACGACCACGACCACCATCATCACCACCACCACCAACATCACAACCACCGAAAACAACAAGTTCGATTTGAACCATATACTATCGCGACCACAAAGGAAAGCGAAAAACGATAACAACATGCTGAAATGTTATCACCCTTTTGCAATTCGTTCTGATGTTTCGCGTTCAGAACTCATACAATCTCAATCTCTAACTTTCAGGCCACCAGCGTGCAATGGATCGAATGATCGTTTTGGCACCTCTTTGGTGGTATGCTTTTATTCAACGATGTATGTGACTGAAGTATTTGCAAGACGATGTAACGAAGGTGGAAGCACACACACACGCACGCACAATGTTTGGGACTAATCACATAAATTCGCCCAACAGATCGACCTGTCGAGTACTGACGAGTAGCCGGGGATTTGGTTAATTTCAAGTTGAATATCACCCATGGCTGATCGCAGCTGTCACATTCCCATAGGCTTTCCGATCGGTCCCTTTCGAAAAGAAGCACTAGACTCGAGTTTTTCTCTTGTTAGAGCTCGTCACTAGTGCACCTCTGCCATTGCCGGGACTAGAACTCCGACCACGCTTTCATGAGATGGGCGTGGGTGCCGCTCCTTGTGACGAGAGCGTCGAAAGTGCGGTGCGTGCGAGCGTGAGGTGATTAAAATACAGGCCTTTCACTTCATATATGGGGTGACTATAGAACTTCGGCCGTGCTTCCATGAGGCAATCGTGTTTGACCATTGCGCCATTGACCTCACATTGGGCACGACCGAAGTATCACATGTGAACGCTCAACCACTTTCACTTGTGAGTAATGATCACCTAGCAAGTTTAATGAGATCGGAGATTCCGATCTGTCTAGGAAGTCCAAATCGCGGAGCTATCGATTGGAGTTAACAGACAGTAACCGTCTCCTATTGAGACGATCGGGCAACCTGATCATTGCTCACAAGTGAAAATGGTTGAGCGTTCACATGTGATACTTCGGTCGTGCCCAATGTGAGGTCAATGGCGCAATGGTCAAACACGATTGCCTCATGGAAGCACGGCCGAAGTTCTATAGTCACCCCATATATGAAGTGAAAGGCCTGTATTTTAATCACCTCACGCTCGCACGCACCGCACTTTCGACGCTCCCGTCACAAGGAGCGGCACCCACGCCCATCTTGTGTGATTCGAAAATCCCAGTTCAGGTCACGCAGTTATAATCTCCGCTGCGCGATTCCAACGTGTACTCACCTGGCCTATAGCGAGCACTTTTCTGTCGACACTGCCGTTGATCTAACGAGGTCTGGTCTAAGGTACCAATTGAAGCCTCAAGAATACTGGGGTTATCAGTGCCACAGCCACACACATACACGTGCACAGTCGCTGAGTTATCCACATGCCCATTAACCGACTAGCATGATTGCACTTGCATGTAGTGACTAGGTTCGCGGACGCGTGACATCAGGCCGTGACGAGTCTCGGGTGGCGAGCCTTTCCACTACATGTCGAAACAGACGCGAAGGCGTGAGCAACACGACAACCTCATCAACATAGCCATGCCCCCCCTCAACAATCTCGACACGCACACCGATTACATGTGGATATTGGTGCAGGCAGTCTTATCAACCAGGATATTGTTTTATATTGTACGTGAGTCCCCTATGTTTGACTATTTCCTATCGTTTCTACCATTATACCTAGTTCACCTATATGCGCCATTCCTCAACCGTATACCCTTCTTTTGCAATAACTAGTTAGCGTTTGGCCGTAGTTATCTATGTATAGTTATGCAGTGTTATATTTTATCCAACTGAAGACTGATTGGTGGGACTGTCTGCTACAGTATGTTGCCGCCCTATGAATGTGGTTAACTATCTCACATTACAGTTATAAACGTCCCAGCATTTCGAACAGTGAAGGTAAAAACAAGATAAGTGGTGAAACGCGAACATCAATGGGCATACTGGCTTGAAATCGTTCGGTTTTTCTTGAGTCTTGCTCTTTGTGATACGCAATTTTTCGGCAGCGTTCATTGCCACAGAGGTACACTAAATTAGCCGTTATCTAATCGTTCATCGTTAAGCAATCAGTGTTTTGAGAGCCGTCTTTCAGGAGGCATCAAGTGTGATAGATTGAGTAAATAGATCAGTTGGTGTTCGGCCTAGAATCTCCACTCGTTGATGATGAACCACCTGGTATGTTAGCTTTAATAGATTTTAATCTATTTAGACCCTTCGTTACAAACTTGCAGGCTATATAGCAGTACACTTTACCCAAGACAGTTTGTATTGTAGGCAAGTACAAGAGCTATCTTCTACAAGACAGTATAAGTACACAAATTGTTTACGCCTAAGATGTCACGCAGTACGTTCATTTCTAATGTTTGTGCCCCAACACTCGACACAGTCGGTTGGGTGGACATTGGGAAGGTGAACAGAGTAGCGGTGTCTATCCCCCATCTATCGGTCTGTCTGTCTATCTATCTGTCTAGCTTTCTATCTAACAAACGATCTGTTTTCGTAGCAGTACCGGTGTGTTCCTACTGTCAGCTTGAGTGAACAAAGCTGAGCCTGGCTATGTAGACACGCTAACAACGGAGTCAGACATTGTTCACATAGGCCTCATGATTGGGAGTGTGACCTTTCAGCTGATTGGTCCACGGCATTTTCGTGGGAAAGCATTAGGAAACGTGGTCATTCGGACTTTCAGTTCTTACAGCGGTTGTCGGACCTGACAAGGTGAACTTATTTGTATGCAATTTTCTGGGAATTATCAGCCGTGTGCGTGACGGGTCGGAGGAGTTTTCTGTACGACTTGTTCGATTAATCAAATTACGCATCAATGTCCGAGTACTGTGAACGTAAGTTGTTCAATCCTAAATTTATCCAAAACAGAGTTGTGGTTTTAGAAGTCTGCTTTTAATACGTTTCATTGGAGTGCTACTTACGTTTATGGTGGCTTTATAAAATCATGCATACTATGTGGGAAAGGTAAACTTAAAAACACTGTGACGTTAACACTGAGACAACAACTTTTTACAGCGACACCAATACGGATTGCTTCACGTACATGCGGATAAACCACTACAGTTATCCAACGTTAGGGTTCAAACAAACCAGCATGGGTAAATCTCGGATAGACGGTAGCCAAGTATGGAAACCAAGAAAGTGACTTGTGTAAATCGTTTAAACTCAAGTGTGTCTGGTATTTTGGGTCAACGGTAGACTTGTCGTATCAACCGTCGATATCAACACGACGGCCATCACGATATCGATCGAATTTTTAAGAAGGTTAAGGCCCCAACTACCGACTGTCGTTTAATAACTGTCCTCATCCTAGCCTTTTAATTAAACGAACATGAACTTCGATGTTGTTTTACATATCTTGAAACAGTAAATGTGAAGCTTTAGTTTCATCTATGTATTCAACTAGTTTTGATATATGTGGTCTCGATATTTTCTGCATATATTTCAGTTCTCCAAATTTAGTCATGGTTGTATGCTTTTTAGTAGAAGGAAGGGTGTGCGAACAAACGTGAACCGTTTCTTTCTCCTACTGATTTATACAGCCAGACTTTATTTATAAACTGGTATGAAAACAACCAGCTTATTTTACCAATCGGTGATTTTAATTATATGGTTTACATCACGTTTCGATATGCTAGCTTATATGTTTTATATGTACAGAACTGTTTTATTGAATAAGAAAAAACAACAATAAATCGAATGGTTATGAAAAATGTTTGTCTACTTGCATACTATTGAAGTTGAGTAAACTACTATTTATGTGTTTTCGTACTGTTAAACACTCATTTATAATCACGGTACCATATTAGTAACAAAATCTTACTGATAGAGACTAAAAAACCAGACTGCAAAGGAAATTGGTTTTCTCTATACCGAGTTGGTGAGAACTGATGAGCTGTGTTGGATTGCAGTACTGCGAGTGATACAAAGTAAAATTACCCCACGTGGGCAATGTGGAGAAGGTTTAGGAAGGATGCGTAACAAGATGATGTTGGTGCACATAACACTATTCAAAAGAGAACTGAGATGAATTGTTTAGAGGCAGGAAGTAAAATAAGTTGTGCAGTTTTGATTACTAGCTTTTGTGGAGAAAATTCAGACGTTTATATCAACTACAAAAAAGTATGCGGCTAAAAAATCGACTGAACATAAAACAAATTCATTTAAAGTAAGCTGAGGGTAGTTCCTTTTATTTTTAACGTTTATTTTTAAAGCACATGGAACAATCTTTGGAGATTCAGATTTATCATTTGTTATTATTGGAGCAAACCAATCCATGTATTTATGCATTTTGACACAAGAGGTAAACTAGTGTAAAGAAGCTGGGTTATTCATTAAAACGTAAGGCATTACTTCGCCATCAAAAATAACAATTGCCGAATTTCCAGAACAAAAGACAACCTGAACAACAACAATTTCATCCAGGCAATTAATCAGAACTTTAAAAGGGATTTTTCACAAAACTGGACAAGTTACTCTGTTGCTTACCATTTTATACTTCCGAGATTGTTAAATTTCTTGGTTGATCATGGCACTAATGCATAGTTTCCTCATCAGACCCACCGAAAGCCTTAGAGACGAAACCAATTTCGCAATCTCTCACTGACAACCTAGATATAAATGCTGTCACGAAGTCATTCCCGAGTTGGAAACACGAAATAATGTGAAATGAATTAGCTCTACAAATTTTACGTCTAGGATATTATGAACGACACTGTATGGACTAATGATGGGTAGTCGGGGATTTGGTTAATTTCAAGTTGAACATTGTAGTGGACAAGTGGGTATGCACTATACCCTCGTCGACTAACAAGTTAGAACGCCTTTCCTGAAGGGCAATCGAAACGTAGTCTCAACAAGCATCGAACTAGGGGTGAGGTTTAGAAAAAAACCCTATATTTCCAGCAATATATGGAAATATGATAAGTAGTTAGCTCTAGCCTAGTCTTGGACCAAAGGCAACAACCAAGAGGAAAAAGAAAAGAAGTGCGAGACGGGCCACAGCCTACTTGGCGGCGCTCAAAAGCGCGCCAAGCGAAAAGTGCGTGGAACCTTCGAGTGCGTTAAACAACGCTCGTAAAGGTTCGGGTTAAACGACCTTGAAGAATGAAATAATAGATGAGTCGTTAAGAAAAGGGCAAGCATTCGCTGCGTGCAATTAGTTGCACGACTGAAGAAAGTGGCACTGAGTTTATATCAGGCGTTCTATTGCAGGCATACACGGAATCATGCGTACAGAACAGACAAGCGAGAAGACACGGTTGCAGCCGGGATCCTTAGAGAAGCCACACGATCGCAGGTCACTATAACGTCACTCACATTTGATCACAACCTCTGTCTTCAGATAGTTTTTCAACTAGCCTTTATATACAGATCGTATTGTTGTATAGCATGCAACTTCGCTTCAGAGTAATAAAGGGGAATCCTACATGCGGAAACCAAAAGGCTGATCTCAACACTAAGAAGCTCATGGGCTAGAAATAACTTTTAGTAACGTGTATATACACTGTGTGGTGTGTCACCGAAGCAAGTGTAGCTAGACTACTGGAAAAGAAATGAATATACGGCAGCCGTACAAAATAATATTCGCGTTTGTTGTTTTATATTTTCACATGCTTATAATGCATGTCGCGATGAACAACTCCTCAGGCCAAGTGTCTTCTATTGCGGTCACAACACGACTGACCGCATGTTATCATGGTTGACTTGAGAGTTCGAACAGAAAAATTATGTATCCCATTACTGACAAAAAACGCTCGACACCTTTATACTTTGCGATTTGTTTTAATATTCTCTCAAAACTCGCAACGATCCCCCAACCATTCTCTTCTGGGTAATGGCTAATTTACCTCACCATACATGACATGCTGGTAATATTAGGAACTATGAGATAATCTGGAGATTACCCTCAAATTTGCTACAATCAAAGAAACCCAAAAACAGGCCTCATTGACCTTGTTAAAAATTGTGCAAAACCGATCCTCGATTTATTCATTCCATTCAGAATAACCTCATTTGGACACAAGTCTGAACGCCGGACTTAGGTCAGTCAAATAATACTTGCAAACGTTTTGAGGTCGTCAGTCAACGCAGACGCGTGATAGTTGAAAGTTCGATTGCCTTTATTCTTTCGAGTGCATACTTTTAAAGAGCATATGCAACTCTCTTTTCTGTCCGGACAACGTAAACCCACATCGTTAGGTTATATAGCCAGTTCATCTCACTCGCGGCTGAGCATGTTTCCTTTTGTTGCAACCCTTGGACTCTCGGGAAGTGCAACTACGAATTCGATAACATCCCATTCGACCATTCGGAAGATTTTTTAATACAATACAATCACCTAGGTGGAAATTGAGACTAACTTGGTAATGGAAACGGAGCTGGGGAACGTAATGTGATGATGATGTTGATACACTTACAAGATATTCAAAACACGGACATTAATCATTGCGGTGATTCAAAAAGCGTCCTGATGAAACGAAGCTACATAGTTCGAACTCTCAACTACTGACATTGGTCCAAAAAATAATCTCAACAGAGTGTGCGGGGAATGTGCATGAGACATACGAGACATCGACGATGAGAGACGCGGAGATAGCCGCTCACCAACGCGACCGGAGTATAACAGACTGGCCGCCAATGCGTCAGCTATTGGCACAAAAGTTACTTATGACCAGAAAGTGAATAACATTAGTGGAACCGCGCACAGGAAGCATTAATAACAGTATAACGAATATAGGTGAGTAACAAACCTGCGTAATAAAATGTTAGGACTTATCAAAATCCGACTGACGCGGTAGAAATAACTTAGACTGCTGCGAATCATCAGTTGAGGCAGTAGGAGTTTGGAGTATGACGTTCGGATGTGTTGATGTGAGAGTAATTCGTTTTCTGAATGGAGTTGTAGAAGCCCTGGAATCGATAGGTCTCATCATGGGGCTGCGTATTGCTTAGGTCGCGTGGTTGCGTCGAGGCAGGTTGTGTTCAGCATGCAGTGCAGCTGTGAATTATCATTGTTCTTGATGCGTCGCGTAGACGTATGACAAAATCTGATTAGTTGTGGTAATGTTTGTGGCCAAGGGTCATGTCAAACAACGAAATAGACAATGCGTTGGTGGCACCCACAGTAAAGTTGCTCCCAGAGTTGGAAATGCTAACCATGGCGGACGTTCCATGTCAGGTTTGGTGTCGGGTGGTTCTTGTCAGGCGTTGTGCCGGGTGCTGATCAAATAAACATAACTGCTTTTGTAGTTCACATCTGCCTATGAAATGTGGATCGAAGGGGTATGAATGTCGAGATATGTTACATATTGGTTAAGACATGTTAAAGAGATAACTGACCTGACTACGTAAATGACAGATTCAGAAAGATAACTCAGAAACATGTACGGACGAACGCATTGGAGGTGAGGTGATGAGTGTTTCGTGATGTTCCAGCCGACCGAACAGAGACCAGTCAATTTTGGATGAGCTACTTCGAACCTCTGCAAAGCCAAACGCTTCAGACAACAGTCTTGTTGATGCCTCGGCCGTCAGAACACAGTATCACGCCCTGGAACAGCGAATCACGAAAGGTACAGTGATGGTTCAGTTGTGTAACAGCCCTGAGTTCACCAGTGAGGTGCACATATAAGGGAATACCTCATCTTTGGTAATCGGAGGCTCACAAACAAAGAAGTGAGGACAACCAGATTAATAATTTGTGGTAATCCAACATAGTGCTAAATAGACAGCAGTACGACTCAACTCAAAATAGATTACAATGAATCCATGACCTCATCGTGAGTAAGGGGAATAACAGATGAATGAGTGACTAGAAGTAAACTGATGGACCACGTGTAGTTAGGATTGAAATTATAGCTATCCTACTCCATCACGGTGATATAGATCACCCAAGGAGGAATGTGCGAATGTAGTTACACCGCTGTTGCGACGCCAGATGAAAAAATGTCCACGAACTACAGAATTTCTTTGGAGTAATTGCTGACTTGCCCCAAGTGAAACAATCATTAAACAGTTAATAAGATCATCAACCGAACTTTCTACCGTCCAGCCGCTCGTTTTTTGAAACTCTATTCCATCACTGTGTTTACAATCAAAAGACCGAATGTCTTTTTCAGCCACTTCTTTCTGTGTATACGGATTTATGTTACTAGCCAGCAGTTTGGCATATTACCTACTTTAGAAAAGACCCATTTGTGAAAAATCTTTTCTTCAGCTGGATTCGAACCAGCGACAAAAACAGAACGGTTAAACTTACCAAACATTGTGTTAGCTTAACCGTGACGCTGCGGAGACTTCACACTTGGAATCGGCCACTAACACTCCGTACTGTCTCATACAGGATCTACCAGATGACTCAAGGAGTCGACGACCTCGGCAGGATCTCAGCAACAACTCGAACCGGAATCCATCATATCCCCTGCTATATCACTAATAAGTATTTTGAAAGATTAGTTCATTTGGAAAAGACCCATCTATGTAAAATCCACTTATTGGTAATTCAGTTTCTATGCTCAGCAGCGCATTTGGTGGATTCCAGGGTGAACTGTTCGAGAAATCCTGCTAGGGCAGTTGATTTCCCAAATCATTTGGGAGAGTCCTCATGGGAATACGGGACGGGTTGATGGCCGAGTTCAAATGAATAAGATCCGAACCCCAGGAGTAGCAATGTAACTCAAATTGTGGAGCACTTGTCGCGTTTGGGCATATTGTTTCCATCGCTGGTTTGAATCCAGTCGACTCCCAACTTTTTTAGATCTCTCTATCCGATAGTAATTCATCTGCCAAACCCCTTTTTAGTTGTGCCATTTTTATGAGCAACAGTGGTGTTGGATTCCAGCCCTTTCTAGACCACTCTGTTTGTTCTTGTAGTACTAGCCACGTTGATTGTACAATCAGACACTTACCTGAACGTATTCATGATCATCCTGAAATCCACCACTGCGATTGTGGCAAATCTTCTTGTTTCGACTTATGTCGTCATCCCAGCTCCTTTCCCCCGGATGAGTGGCAGTTACTCGAAAGCTGTGAGGTGCCAAATTCTGACCACAGCTAAGGCAGTTAGAATTCGATTGAGGCAATGTGACCTGCTTGATGGACAGAGTGAACAGTTACTGCGTTTCCACTCGGGGCGATCGGGCAACCTGAACACTACTCATAAGTGGATGTAGCCGGGTGTGCGCATATAGTAGCTCATCCGGGACCAGTGTGAGGTTACAGCGCAGTGATCAACACGGTTACCTAGTGGAGGCGTGGCCGAAGTTCAGATCCCTGCCGTGGCAAAGTATGCACTACTGATATTCTCAACATGAGCGGAACTCTAATCTAATACTTCCTTTTGCTAGAGGCTGGCTGAAAAATTTACGAGAATGCAAAAACTACTATCAACCGTGTGTGATTTTCAACTTAGATCAATAATTGTCCCAGCCCATGGTAGAATGTTCCTCGAAATGGATAGAACAAATAGTATCGCAACAATCGTAAACCAGTTAGGCCGTCGTTCGAAGCCCTACATAATCGATTACTAGATATCTTATTGTTAGAAATCTGTTACCATCTGGAATGAAAACAAAAGCAGAACTTGTGACACAAAGCAAACCTCAATTCCACTGAGTTTCTGTGGGTTACTGTGTAGCAAAATACATCAGTAAAATAAAGAAATACAATCGATGCCAAAGTCTCGGCTTTTCTATTAACCTGCTTGGTTAAGCACGTAACTTGTTTGTTTTAACTCGTGACCCGCTTAAACACCTTGTTGTACGCCGATGCTGGTTATAAGAAAATCAGATGGTGCGCCAATGTGCCATCCGGATTGGTCACTGTGCCGACATGCCAGTTTGCTCGAGTTGTCGACACTGACTAGCCGTAGCCCTCTGCGAACCACTCGTTGACTTCGTGTCGATGAATTCGTCTAATCCAATCCCTTTTCACTTATGACAACAGTTTACTAATTTGACCCACTAAGTTTCTTTTGACCATGATCAGGCATTCAGAACTCGAAGCTGCTGACCTTTAGAGAAGCATTGCTAATCTGGACTCAACAACCGGCGCTGCATGCGCAAAAGTGACAAGTTGTCATGGTAATAGTTAGATAATACATGATGTCTGGATGTCTGCTCCCTCTCTGTTGTCGTTTGTCTGCTGTATAAAACCTGCATGTTTTACGCTTGCGACGGACAGGAGTAAACGAAATGTTAATACATTACAACGTGTTTTACTTCTGTTCGGAGATGTAAAGTGTGTTCGTCATATTCATGTAAGCAGAACACCTTTACTCACCCTGTGCACACTTCCGTCAAGGAGTGTATTTCCGAGTGTTTCATTCTTTTAGAGTGCAATATTTATAGCCATTGATAGTACTTCTTTGAAAGTCACTCTGAATACCAAAATGTTTAAAATTCGAGAGTGTGTTCACTGCAATTACCCAACATGCACTTCATGTTGATTTATTTACAAGTTCTAGGAAGTCTGGCAATCTCTCAATAAGACTATGGCACGATGACCTACTCACTCCAAGATTAAGGTGTATCAGTAGTTCAGCGTTACAGATTTTTGGTACACCATAAATTCTAAGGGAGTTAAGTGATCGTTTGTTAGTCAGTGTTTATTTTTATGTAGACACTTGATATTACTAGTATACCAATCAACTTACGTGTTCTCTAGGAATCAGCTCGATGGACTGAAAAATCGCATGAACACAACGATGGACTGACCTGTACTAAACACTGCCGAATCGTAGGCGAATTTGTTTCGAGGTTACTTATGAAACAGAAAAAGGTCTTTTGTTCAAGTACTGATGTTAAAGTCGAAATACGGTTACTCATTGGAGACGATTCCAAAGTGGAATCTAGATTGTCCTAATTAGTTTCTGAGAGGCAAAGAATCTGAGGAGTCAAATACCATTTGCCGCGCTTATGTTGCCTCCAAGGTCATTACTTTTGCATATGGGAAGACATTTTTGGTCAGTAGTAGAGAATTTTGGCTTTCATATAGATTGAACATCATCCCTCAGTTGATCGTAGCTGTCACATTCCCATAGACTTTCCAATCGGTCCTTTCCGAAAATAAGTGCCAGGCTCGAGTTTCTCTCTTGTTAGAGATCGTGCCCAATGTGAGGTCAATGTTGCAGTGATAAACATGGTTGCCTCATGAAAGCATAGTCAGAGTTCTAGTCCACGCAGTGGTAAGGTTATGCACTACTGACTAGCTCTAATGAGAGCAGAACTCGAGTCTAGTGCTTCCGCTGTTCGAAAAGGGCTGACTGGAAAGTCTATGGGAATGTGACAGCTACGATCAATTGTGTGTGATGTTCAATCTATATGAAATACATTTTTCATCCTCGTAAAAAAATATGTTGTCACCATGTGACGTAATACCAAGTTGCTCGACCCATCATGAATAGAGGCCGATTACAGCGCTACAAGTAAATCATTCATACCATTATCAGTTTCAGAAGGAACGTTCTTCAGTTAAGGTGAATTTGATCCGAAGGAAACGATTCAGAACTGGTACCTGAACTATCTTAAACGGTTTTTGATATACGAAATACCCGATGATTCAAAAACTAGTTGTTGCACTCACCTGGCCATCACAGTTCCTTTTTTGGGGATACAGAGGCGATTTTTCATCTGGTATAAAGCAGCTGTTAAGGTCAACCACTCGTACTATTTGTAAACCAGTTGGTCGTTGCCTTGAATTATTTGTAGGGTGAAGTGGTTACGAACAGACTCATTTTAGGGAACTTTGTTGAATGGTACTAACGTTAGATGACTCATACTGGAGTGACTAAGGTAAAGTATATCGAATGATGGAAATAGCAAACTGTTCTGCTGGCTGAATTCCCAGAATTTCGTCTCATTTTTATCTTGATGTGAATGAATGTTTAACCCTATTTCTATTGTACAAAAAGTTTATCGGAACCATATTCGCCGGTACGGGCTACCAGATGAGTAGGTATGTCATCTTCAAGTAACACATGGATATAATAAATTCTAATCGAACTCCTGTTCTTGTCGCGTTCTGCATATCCGTAAGACATGATTTTTAATACACTCTGATGCCTTCCACATTTGTGGCTTACTTTGATTTATGTATGTGTCAGGAAATTTCAAACTCCGTCATAGCCTTATGTCCAGACTAAAAAGATTACGAATAAAATGTACCATGTAACTGTTGGTTAGTTTAAACTGATCAAAGCACACCGAGAAATGAAACACAACAGCCGACATTTCCTAATGATTTAGTTGTCATAGCGACCGCTTACAGCCTGGCCCGTCAAAACTCTAAATCACAAAATATAGCACGCTATCATTTTAAAACATTGACAGCATGGTTGTGTTGTACAAAAGAATTCTGGCCAAAAATTTGATATATGCACCCCGAAATGTAGAATTTCTTCGTTAATCGTAGGGAAATATTGAGAAGTAGTAAAAATTGCGTTATAATGGTTTGACTAGAACTATAACATCAGACTGTTGACTTTAATGGTGTAGCTTCAACTTAATAAAAATATTACGCTATTATAAGCCTGGTTATTCAAATAACGAAGTCATCAGTGATCTTGGCCACCAGTATCTGGGGCTATTCACCACCAGGCTCCACATAGTCAGCACGTATATCTAGCAGCGGCATTACAGACGTCATGGAAACAATTACTTTCACACTAACCAGCATGTTTCAAAAACTATCAACCCTTTGTGAAAATAGATCTCCACTTTCTGCTCCCAACTCTCTTCTAGTACTGAAGAAATGTGCTAGAGTTTTCAAGAAAACTGTGAACGTTTTAATCCATCTATCTTAGAAGAGGAGTATCCCAAAGCCTGGAGGGTGTACACATTGTCACCAGCTTTTAAAGACGCTAACCGAAATGCCCCTCCCCCAGTTACAAATCGATTGCAGTATTATTAATTGTCTCGAAGGTCCAGAGAGCTGAAGTGACGACCGGTAACGTAAGCATTTCAATCTACTTACACAGCTGCCTAAGAGCTGACATGAATTTCGAAGGGAATTCTCGTGTGTTGATCAGGAAGATTAAACAAAAGCGATTGATGATGTGGTTCTTACAAATTTCTCTGAGACCTTCGATAGAGTAGACAATTTGACGCTCTGCTTGAAGCGTCGTAATTATGGTGTAGAAAGTCCACTACTCCTGTAACACAATAGCTACCTCCAAGATTGCCACTTTAATAGGAAAATTATCGACGCTCTTTCAGATTTATATTTTGCTTCCAGCGGTGTGCAGCAAGGTCCCATACCATGATCACTAGTTTTTGTTAAGTTTATGCGAAACATCACAGTTTGTCTATTTCCCGTTGTTACTATGTGCTGATGACACTCAAGCTTGTTGTACATCAAGTAATGTGAGTGAAAGTGAGAAGCAATGGAGTGATTGGAACATATTATATCGCTGAATTGGAAACAATTGTACCTCACATAACACGGTTAAATATGAAGTGATACATCTCCGTCGTCATTCGGACTGCACAGATTACTTTCCGAGAGACAAAAACCCTGGTATCAGTACAGGCGACCGCGGCTTGGACACGATTGTCTCAAACGGCCTTGGCCAATCTCCCAACGGTGCGTCAGTGACCAAGAAAGCCAACTTCGCTGTTGAGTTATTCACTATACTGTTGGGATAGTTTCACTCAGACTGTTTCATCATTTGAAACCGTTAGATCTATCCAAAAGTTTGAACAAAACACCTGTAACGCGGAGACTGATAGATACAAGCATTTCGTATTGACTCATCAGTATCAAAGTTACAACAAAGTGAATCACTTTTTATTCGAGACACTTTGGGCTGGAGGCGGATAGCCAATCAGTCCACTGGTGCACATCTACCTTGGGTTGAATGTCTAAGCTTGTCGTCTTTAGTTTGTGAAGGACAGAACCTTTATTGAGAAGATACAACCTAGTGTTACAAAACGGGTTACGATGTTATGTTTCATGTATTCCCTAGATAAGCTGTACAAGCTGGGATTGCCATCAGTGTGCTAACGACATGTCAGAGGAGACTTTGTTTTAATATGTGGGATTATCTATCAATCCCAACGTTTCCTTAGGAAATTGTCTGTGCCTAGAGAAAATAATCATCTCAGGGGTTACGTTGTAGAACAGCAATATCAAATGAACCGTGTGATTTGCAGAGAAAACTTTTTTGAGTTCAGGGACATTCAACCTCGAAAAACCTATCAGAGTCTGCCATAACTGCTTCATCAGTAGTTAGATTCAATCGCAGATTTGAAGCACAATCCGATTATTCAGATAAGTTGATCAACAGCATCATTGTGGTGGAATTGATCTCATTCCCCCAACGTTTTCTTTCGCAGTCATTTTATTGCTCACTCTGTGAAACCGAAGCAAATTTTCAACTTGCCTGTTGCTTCTAGACCAACCAACTTATGTCCATTGACATTCTCATCTTCTATAAATTGAACATCACTCACAGTTGGTCGAGGCTGTCATTATTCCCATGGAGTTTTCAGTCGATATCATTCGAAAGATGTACTAGACTCGAATTTCGTTCTTGTTAGAGCTAGTCAATAGTGCAGATCTTTGCGGAGGTGGGGACTAAAAGTCCGGCCATGCTTTCATGAAACAACTGTGTTGACCACCGGGTTCTTGATAAGGAAATGCGCTACTGACAACCGTCAACAACAGCGAAACTTGGATGTAGTGCATCTTTTCGAAAAATGGTCTGACTGAAAACTCCATGAGAATGGTGATAGCTGCAGTCAGGTTTAAATAATGTTCAACTGTAAAAATTCAGAATTCCCTACTACTCATTAGCAATTTTTTTTATCTCCCTCTAATCTGCAAACTTACTAAGACCACTTAAATGAGCCCAGAATTAATTTAAATTCTAGCTGAACGAAGTAACTGGTGAGTTACACACAGTGATACGAACAAATAGGATCCCACGTGTTGCATAATTAGATAAGGATTAGGATAGGTTTGAGAAAAGAGAATGATTGTCAACCTTAAGGATTTTGTTAGCAAACTGCTTGCATGCCTTCAACTAGGAGTTACTAATATCAGTAATGAAATAGTCAGAAGACACAAATTACGATATGAATTCATTTCACACACACTCTCGTCAGTCGTAAACGTGTGACTAGCATGAAAACAAAACCAAACAAGACTTAAATGAAACGGTCAAAAGTACAAATCGGGCTGGATCGTGATTGGTACTCATGGTCAGACCCACGGTAAACAAAGGTTGACAGTCAGTTGTTTT